>JAKTRY010000078.1:0-55479 GCA_030579935.1 Ambrosiozyma cicatricosa | reverse complement strand
CAAGAAAAGCTCATGGGCACCATTATGCCACCCCAGCACTACATCAAGATAAACATTTATTTGGATATATTACTACAAATACACAATCATCATTTTTTGTCATCACCGAAGTTCCACATTAACGTTCCATCTAATGTGACAGCAACGCAGCTGAAGAAAGTTGTAAAGAAAGTGGTTCATTTCTACCAATATCCGATAACAATTAATTGAGTTATTGAAGAGATGTCATCGAATTCGATGAATTTCCCGATCTTTTATACACAATCCTATCACATATATATATATATATATAACTGAGTCATATCTGAAAGTCGAATCGAATTCGAAAAGACTTTCTTGTTTTTATTCCTTTAATATAAATGAAATTTATTAGGTAGACAAAAAGTTACATCAAAAAAGAAAATTGATATGCAAAACAAAAATTAGATATATATCAGAATTTGACATTAAGAAAGATCGGAATGATCTACTACATATGTATTGCAAAAAATTTTCATGTTTAAATTAATTGCCCTGAAGTATTGCTTTTCAGAAACTTGTATGCAAATAAAAGTTAAAATTAGTGATTAAGGGCTAGGCGACGCAAGGAGTGCCCTTAGTTGATCTCCGTTGGGGTCGCTATTCTATTATACGGCGGTCTTTGTTGAAGTCCAAAAGACTATAAACCACAGTCTCATGACAGATCGGGACTATAAGAACGATCGCAAGGGTTTTCGACCTTAATCTAAAGAAAACTTGTTTCCCCTGAACTATATACGTTAAAAAAAATGTACACTGGTGGTTTTTTGTAAATGTGTTGAGGATCTGATCAACGTGCTTCGAGCTGTTTTGATGGTAAAGAGTGTGTCATAAATTGAGTCATATCATCAAGCTGTAGCAAGTCATAAAAAAGTAGGTTAACATTCTAAAAAATTAATAAGGACTGAAATGCATATTAACCCGTGCCACCGACAAATTCATGCAGAAAATCTATTTGATCTGCATATTTTTGTTCAACCATGTAAAAGTGCATGCTGTTTTTCTGCACTACTCAGGCATTGGAATTACTGGTTTTCTGTACATGCATGAATTTACAAATTGCTATAAATACCATTCTTTATTCGGCGCTTAGAGATTCAAGTTACCAATCCATTATTGATCAAACATTTTAATTTTCTAACTTTTATCAACCACAGAAATTAATTTAAAATTCAAGAAAAATTAAAATGGCCGACATTACTTAAAGGATAATTCTCTTCCAGGGTACACCGAAGTTGATCCAACAAATGTCACTCAAACCAACATTGGTACTACACCAATACTGCTGTTACTACTTCCACTTCTACAGCTCCTCCTCAACTACCACCTGAGGACGCAACATACCTCGAATTGATTGAAAACAGATCGATGTCTCTTGACAACGAGCTAGAAAAGAGAAGAATCCACCTCAGAAAAATGAAAGGGGATTCAAACAATACAAAGCCAGAATAAATCGTCAAATCACCACCATTGAATAGCTTGCAGTTTCAGAGATGCATCATCTACAAGAGTCAATCAACAAAACATCTTGCTTGCTTTTGTACAACCTGAAAATGTTCCCTGAATACAGAGATAAAAACGACGTGGATAACCTGGAAATTTGGAATTATAGGCTAAACCTGTGTATACATATTCATATTCCGAGCCAGCAGTCAGAAATTCGACGCTTACAGAGAATAAGAGTGAGAATGAAGGATGTTGCAATTTGATGTGAAATATATAACATGTTTACCTTCTTCAATTTGATTCTTTTGGATGCAAGAGCTGGTGTGGCGTGGTTGATATATATCTTTTGGCGGGGGCGCTGAAATTATCATAATATACCGTATTAATTCTTATACTTTTCTAAAAACTTGTACCAATTTCAGGTAACACATAGATTATAGCCGGGAATACTATAAATCAAAAAAAATATAGCTTCGAATTCTTGAAATTGGAATGTATATCATTATGTCATATAACCCAAACAAAAATCTGGCATGCACAATCGAAATATAAAATTTTATATGTTTGAGCAATTTCCAATGTGATTGCCACATCATTTACTAATACATTCTCAATATGAACTATTGATCGGTGAAACACTTTATCAGTATCAGTGAAATCAAAACAAAATGTGTTAAGCAAATGTGTCCATTATTTGCAGTGATATATTCCCTTTATATCTCACTATGTTTTTATCTCTAACATTGAATACATAATTGATAATACACGATAGATCTATTTTCTTTTCCCTTTCTTCTTCCCTTTCTTAGCCCTCGGAGCCAAAGCATGTCCAGTTTCATTTATATGTTGGAACAATTTATTTCGGCTGCTAAAAACTTCCGAACATACCGTACATTTCTCACTAGATTCATTTCCAGTTTTAACCTTGACCTTGGAAGATTTAGCTGCACCGTTACCATTTAATTGTTTACCTTTTTTTCCTTTCCTCTTGTTCTTTTTAGAGTCATTATACCAGTCATCATCAGAATCTAGCTTGGATTTTTCAAGAAGAGCATTCAATTCAGCTAGTTTCTCATCTGTATCATTTTTTGACTTCTTGGCTTTTGAAGGCAAAGGATAATCAAGATCAGAATCAATGTCATTGTCGATATCTGGAGTTTTTTCCGTTGTTGGTTCGACTTTCGGTGGTTCTTGTTCAGATGACTTACCTTCGTCAGTGGCTTTGTCTTTCAATTTTGACTCCTCCAGTTCCATCTGAGTTATGAGTTCATCCAGCTCTTCTTCATTCAAATTATCCAAATCTATATCATCTAGTTGATCAAGATCATCAAGATCATCAAGGTCTTCAACAGCATCATCAAATTCATCGAAATCAGAATCATCTATTTCTTCGTTCACGTACCCACTTTCGTCTATACCTAGTTCGATACCTTCCTTTCTCATTTCCCATTGCATCTTCTTTAACAGCTTGGCATGCTTTTTTGAATTTTCATGGGCCTTGAATTGTTTCTCACTTTTGAAAGTCTTATCACAAATAATACATTCATAAAAGTCCTCATTTATACCTTCATCATCTGAATTCTCTCCATTCAGCATCTTCTCCTCTTCGTAGATCTTATGAAGCTGGGCTTCAATCTCAGCCAACTCATCAGGATCAACACTTTGCCATTCTTGCTCTTCAAATTGTTCTCTCTGTCTTTGTCTTTCCTTCTTCTCTCTTTTTGCTTGCTTTTTCAGCTCAGCTTGTTGTTTCTTTAGTTTTTCTTGTTCGTACTTCTTTTGAATAGCTGGATCTGTTCTAGGATCTTTCTTCTTAATGAATGATATCAACTTTTTAACAGCCTCGTTATACTCTTTTCTAGCTTGTTCTCTGGCCTTTTTGTTTTCTTTTTCCATCAATCTTCTAGTTCGTCTATCAGGTGCTGCTGAATATCGATATTCGTCACACCAAGCAAATGTTTTCACAGTTTGAAACCCAGACCACACCTTATAAAACATTCTCACAGTAGTACCATAATCGGTCTTTGAATTACCAAATTTAGGGTATAGCAACTCTTTTGGATCACATGCATTGGCAAGTGTTGTGTCATCTTTGTATGAATTGAAACCTGGCAAATGTTGCTGTTTGCCAGCGGAAACTTCTTCACTTGCAATTTTATCTAACAGAACACTTATCACACTATAAAATCCCTGTATCGTATCATCCATTCTGGAGTATAAATCAGAGTTCATGTACTTTTGAATATCATAGACCATTGTTCCTGCATAATAAGAAGGCGTATCATTCGAATCATCAGTTTTGTCGTAATCTCCATCCTCCATCAATATTTGAAATTTATGGGAATCATACCATGCCCTTTCATTTGAATCACTAAGTGTCTCATATGCTAATCTCACTTCATTAAAGAGTTTTGTGGCTTCTTCGATGTTGTCTGGATTCTTATCTGGGTGTAAACGTAGAGCTTTTTTTCTATACGCCTTCTTGAGTTCAGAGTCTGTTGCTGTTTGAGTTACCCCCAACAACTCATAATAATCTGATTTCATGGCGTGTTTTCGGTGTTATAGAAAAAATGTAATATGCTAATGGCTTCTAATATTTCAACCAAACAGGCACATGATAATGGTTTGGTAGAACATCTTGATCTTTTGGAAGTGAAAAATGTGATTGTCAGTGGCGGTACATCAAATAGGGGCGCATCAATGGCACAGCCATATATTTTTCGACTGATGCCAGGTGTTATGAGCCCGAGCGGACACTCGATATTTCGATATTTCGATGTGTTGTTTGAAATTGTTGACTTGTTAACAGGAACAGAGGGCTTTTGATCTGACCAGCACGTCCAATCATTGAGCTCAACTTTACCTAGAACACACTTCATTTCTTTCCACCACATCAAATTGCCTGTTTTAATACTTGCCATACCACCTGGTTCACATTGATTCACTTCAAAACAGCTTTCATAACCACTTTGCACTAGCATCTGCCACCTAACACGTATTCGTCGTTATTTCAAAGGTTCTTTTCAAAAACACACAAAACATACGAATATCTCCTTAATGGTTGTTTTATCTGCTTCGATCTGTACCCGTAGTGGTAAGCCAATCTTGTCTCGACAATTCAAAGATCTTTCGAAAGACAAAGTTATCCAATTGTTGGCCAACTTTCCATCTCTCCTTTCTGGCACCAACCAACATACCACAGTCGAAGATGAAAACGTCAGGTATGTTTACCAACCCTTGGAAGAATTTTACGTTGTTTTGATCACCAATAAACACTCTAATATTTTACAAGATATAGACACCTTACATCTGTTTTCATCTACAATTACCACTATCTTGAGAACCGTCGATGAGAGAGAAATTTTTGACAACTGCTTTGAAATTTTGAATGCCTTTGATGAAATCATCACCTTAGGTTACAAGGAGTCATTGAGTTTGTCTCAAATTGTGACATTCTTGGAAATGGAGTCTCACGAAGAAAAGATTCAAGAAATCATAGAAAGAAACAAGGAGTTGGAAGCCGCCGAACAAAGAAAGAGAAAAGCCAAGGAGATCCAAAGAAAGGAAATGATGAGAAAGAACATGGAATCATTCGAATTTCAACAACAACAGAATTTCGTTTCTCCATCATACCAACAACAAACTGTTGTGCAGCCATCTGCTTACTCCGTGCCTGAACCAGAGACGGCTACATCTCCTCAACAAGCTAGATTTGCAGGTGCCGGTAGAAAAGGTGGATTACAATTGGGTAAGAAGTCATCTAGACTTGGTGCCACTGGTGAAGGTGCTCAACCTTTATTGATCAGTACTCCAGCTCCAGCCAGACGTTCTTTACAAGCACAACGTGATGTCACATCATCCACCCCAACAAAACCAAAGATTGCGAACAACGGCATTTTGATAACGATAAACGAGAAGTTTGCCGCCCAAATTTCAAGAGAAGGTGCTATTTCTCAAGCGGAGATCAAGGGTGACCTGCAATTGAGAATCAACGATCCACAATTGGCCATGTCTAAGATCAATTTACAATTGAACAAATCATCAGATATTACAACACAATATAAGACACATCCTAATGTTAGCAAACCTCTATTCAACTCATCATCTGTTATTGGATTGAAAGATGCCACTAAGCCATTTCCATCAAATGATCAATCATTGGGTGTTTTGAGATGGAAGTCCGTTCCTAAGTCTTCTGTCGGTGATGACACTAACGTCTTGTTGCCTATAGTATTAACCACCTGGGTGAACAACAACGATAACGGTACTGTTACATTGACTTTCGAATATGAGGTGCTAGAGAGCAAGAAGGATGTTGTGAAGGAGGTTCAATTGGTTATGCCTGCATCCAATGCTACTATTGAATCTGCTGACAATGATAATGTTACGTTGACGTACGTTGAAGATGGTCTTTCATTGAAGATTGCTGAACTGGATGAGTTTACTAGTGGTTCATTTGAAGTTTTGATTGGTGATGTTGACGATGAAGAAAACTTGTTCCCAATGGAGTTGTACTTTGAAGCCAGTGAGGTCATCGAACCATCAAGCAGAAGTGCTGTTGTTTCTGTTACTTCCATTACTTCTAATGAGACCGGTGAAGAACTTCCATTTGATATGTACTATAACACTTCTAATGAGGGCTATTACATTGTTTAAGAGACAACATAAACACTTTCTTTCTACAGTGTATGTACTTCAGTCTGTCAAATTAGTATAAAATAAAATTTATGTGAATAGATGCTTTCTTCGTTCTCCATTTTTCTCAGTTTGTTTCTTCTACCATTTGTTTATTTACTCTTCCTTTTTCCTCCACCATTTATTACTACTTTTTTTGTCTGTTTGTTTCTGTATTTTGTTTTTCTTCTACTATATATGTTACTACTACCGTCAATCCAAAATTTTGTCTTTTTGAGTTGTCTAGTTCTTATATTTGTGCTTTAGGATTCAATAGCTTTAATTAACTTTTCTTGTGAGATTTACGCCCAGATGTCATACAAATACGCTTAATTATGAGACAGTTTCAATAAAAGTAGTTTCCATGGGAATTAGAAGGATTAAATCAACGTACCACTATAACTCAATCAGAGGGAAAAGAGAATTACAAAGCTTTCTTAGAATCTCTTTTAAGGAGGTGAAGAATTGAAATACATTTATCATTTGCGCAGATCATGACTAAAATCTGTATGCGTATATTTGATGCATCATGCTACAGATTGAAATTGATGGTTTATTACCACAAATTAGTTTGACGGTCAACACAAATCACAATTATATACCAAGTTGATTTTATTAAATAAATTGGAACATTTTAATTTAAATTCAGAATTAATTATCGTTTAACAAATTAGAACATTTAGTTAAACTCGACAAAAAAAATAAACACAGCGCAAATGTCACAGCAATGGCAAAGTGACTGCGCCACAAATTGCCATTACTGACGGAAAAGACAGACACTAGTA
Source organism: Ambrosiozyma cicatricosa (assembly GCA_030579935.1). Classification (NCBI taxonomy): domain Eukaryota; kingdom Fungi; phylum Ascomycota; class Pichiomycetes; order Pichiales; family Pichiaceae; genus Ambrosiozyma; species Ambrosiozyma cicatricosa. The sequence goes on along the minus strand of JAKTRY010000078.1, from coordinate 48,556 downwards.
GAAACTGTTATTCTCCGTACATTCTAAATTGCAAGCTCTGACAATTTGAAGCATTTGAGAAGGTTCATCTTTGCGTATTGAATTGATTTCTCTGTTAGAATTTTCATAACCAAATCATTGATCAGAGTCCATACATTAGTAACTACCGATAAATCCAGCACTATTCACGTATTAAGCTCACCAGGTCCCAGATGGTGAATCCTGATATTTACAAAGTACTGCACCCGGAAATGTCCATACAGCGCTCATGATTCAAGAATCAAGAGACTCCCTGATTCCCGAGTCCGGGCGCGGGCATGCGCTTATTGGTGAGTGATTTCTATAAAGACAGTGGGGAATCCGCTCAACAAATGACAGTCTGGGGAATTTCCATTTTCCAACTTCTCCAGTGACCACCCTGTTCTTTGACAAAACACACAGTTGAAACAACCAGGTACATCCATTGAAAATGTTGACTGCCAGAAATACCCTTTCTAAAGCTTTTACCGCAAGAACCTTCTCCACTTCAGCCAAGTTGCTCAGAACTGAGAAGGATGCCTTTGGTGACATTGAAGTTCCTGATGAAAAATACTGGGGTGCTCAAACTCAACGATCATTCCAAAACTTTAAGATTGGTGGTGCCAGAGAGGTTATGCCTGAACCTGTTATCCGTTCCTTTGGTATTTTGAAGAAAGCTGCTGCTAAGGTCAACGCTGAATTGGGTGCTTTGGACCCAAAGTTGTCTGAGGCCATTCAAACAGCTGCCACTGAAGTTGCTGAGGGTAAGCTTTTGGACCACTTCCCATTGGTTGTCTTCCAGACTGGTTCTGGTACTCAATCCAACATGAATGCCAATGAGGTCATTTCTAACAGAGCCATTGAGATCCTTGGTGGTAAGTTGGGTTCCAAGAACCCAGTCCATCCAAACGATCACGTCAACATGTCTCAATCTTCTAACGATACTTTCCCAACTGTTATGCACATTGCTGCCGTCGGCGAAATTAGCAATCATTTGATTCCAGAATTAAAGGCTTTGAGAGATTCTTTACAAGCCAAGTCTGATGAATTCAAGGACATTATCAAGATTGGTAGAACTCACTTGCAAGATGCCACTCCATTGACTCTTGGTCAAGAATTTTCCGGTTACGTTCAACAATTGACTAACGGTGTTAGAAGAGTCGAACAAGCTTTGGAATCTTTGAGATTCTTGGCTCAAGGTGGTACTGCTGTTGGTACTGGTTTGAATACCAGAATTGGTTTCCCAGAGAAGATTGCTGAAGAAGTCACCAACTTGACTGGTTTGCAATTCTACACTGCTCCAAACAAGTTTGAAGCTTTGGCTGCTCATGATGCCATCGTTGAAGCTTCTGGTGCTTTAAACACCGTTGCTGCTTCTTTGTTCAAGATCGGTAACGATATCAGATACTTGGGTTCTGGTCCAAGATGTGGTTACGGTGAATTGGCTTTGCCAGAAAACGAACCAGGTTCCTCTATCATGCCAGGTAAGGTCAACCCAACTCAAAACGAAGCCTTGACTATGGCTTGTACTCAAGTTTTCGGTAACCATGCCGCTATCACTTTTGCTGGTGCCTCTGGTCAATTCGAATTGAACGTTTTCAAGCCAGTTATGATCTCCAACTTGCTTTCTTCCACCAGATTGTTGGCTGATGCTTCTAACTCTTTCAGGATCCACTGTGTTGATGGTATTAAGGCTAACACTGATAAGATTGACAAGTTGTTACACGAATCTTTGATGTTGGTCACCGCTTTGAACCCAAAGATTGGTTACGATGCTGCTTCCAAGACCGCCAAGAACGCTCACAAGAAGGGTTTGACTTTGAAGCAATCTGCTTTGGAATTGGGTGTTTTGACTGAAGCTGAATTTGATGAATGGGTTAGACCAGAGAAGATGATTGGCCCAAAGAAAGATTAAACGTTGGAATAGCCGTGTTTTCTGAACTCAATTGATTTTTGCGCTGTGCTTTTGCCTTTACTTCATTTATTCTCTATTTATCGTCGTCATAATATTAAAAATTAAGATTTTACGAATTCATTAAAGAAACCAAAAAAGCAGTAAACACATTAAAAGAAAAATAACCTAAACAGTAGATGCAGGAGCAGTATATTCCCCTGTTCTATTACACAGCATGGTAATTAGTACAAACAAAATTAGATTGAGCTCATTCTGGAATCGGTAACGGCTTGGTTTGCCAATTCATCAGCCTTTTCATTACCGTAAATTCCAGAGTGGCCTTTGAGAACGACAAACTCAAGAGCACCCCAACCTCTGGCCGTATAAACCGTGTTAATAACATCGATATACTCTAAGCATTTTATAATTAGTTCTTTATTTTCAACTGGTTTTTTGGAATTCGGTTTTCAACTATTATTCATCCATTTCTCATGCCAGACAGTTAAAAATTTGACTGAGTAATCAGAATCACAATTGATTCTGTACTTTGTTCTAGTTCTTCCCCAATCATGTTTCATGATAGCCAATAATGCAAGTTTGATGGCATGGAGTTCAGCAATGTTATTTGTGACCTTTTTAATTCCAGTATAGTCCGATTTAGTGACAAACTCACACACATTCTTCTCGTCGTCATCTCCGAAAAACACACCACAGCCGGCAACTCTAACGATGTTTGGGTTTGTGGTATTGTTGTTTTTGCAGGCACCATCAGTGAACATTTCCACAGTTGAGAAATTAGGGTTAGTCACTCCAACATTCCCAGTGGAAGGGTTGGTCGGCCTAACACAGTAACTGATTGGAATACCGCAGCTCTTCAAATTCAATTCAATTTTGTGGTTGATGCTGGATCTCCATACAATACGTTGACCAGTTGGTCCAACCTTCAAACTGATACCGTGTTCAGGCAAGTCATGTCCAACAAAGTTCAAATAATCTGGAGCATGTCAGACCGGGAAACTTACACATTTTTGTTCCTGTGTTTCTGTTGACACAAGCATCAACACAACTGTACCAAATCCAGTGATTTTAATAGTATTTCCACCTGGGGTTGTTGTCTTTGAAGAGATAAGCTTCGATTGCTATTTGGTAAGCATTTTCAAGCCATGAATTAAACCTGGATTACATGTTGTGCTTCTACCTCTACTGACACTCAACACGAAGTCTGATTCTTTGGTTGTGGTGATTTTGATTCCATCAGTGTTTGCAATGGCAATTGGTATTTGTACCGCTGATGCATTTGCGACTATCTCGTCCAGCAATTGGTCTGTCATATTTATGTTGTTTGGCTTGGAAGTTGGTTTAAGACAATTTCTTTGAAAGTAATATTCGCTTGACCAATGTACAATATTTATTTCCACGTCCTGTGCTGAACATTTCAGTCTAGAGGAAGCGGTTTAGTACGTCTTCCATAGTGTTCCCTAGCTAGTTGCCAGTGGAGTTTGAACAAAAAATGCATATACAAGGCTGTGTAACTATTTTTGAACTAATTCTTCATCGAAAGCTGCTCACTTTCATGATATCATATCAACATCAAGATGAAAGCCTATATACATTGGTATAGTTAATTAAATTACAAGCCTAAATAAATATAAACTGCGGGTTCACAAAAAAGGTGATACGGCTGGAATCTTCAGCTTTTGTACATAGCTTTCTTTGCTAAAGTGTTAGTCATCGTATTTCCATAAATTCCTGAATGCCCCTTAACCCATTTAAACTCCAGCTCTCCCCAACCTCCGGCTTTATAACCTGTGTTGATAACATCCAGGTACACATCACATTGCTGTAGCACACCGTTATATGACTCAGGTATTGGCCAGCATTCTTTATCTCGTGAAGTTAAACAATAAATAGCAAACTTGGAGCCACTGTTGATTACATATTTGTTGGTGGTATTTCCCAACTCATACCTTATAATAGAAAACAAACACAGCTTGATAGCATGCAATTCAGCAGAAAGAGAGCTTTGATAAGAATCAAAAATGCGTTCACATACATTTTTCTTATCATTGTCTCCAAAAAACACCCCACAACCAACTGGGAGTCGTGGTAGCTTGTGAGCATGAGACCCATCTGTTTATACGTGTATTATCTTGACACCAACCAAAGCCTTATTCATTGGACTTCTTTCTGAGCACTTTATAAAATAACTTATGGGAACACCGTTTTGATCCAAAGAAGTTCCAACCCGATGATCAGGCATAACAACAGATAACCAATGAAACCGAGGGCCATTAGATCTTGCTCCAATAGGAACACCACTACCTAACAGGTCATTACCAACAACGTTTATAGCCTTTGGAACATACCACACAGGTAAACAAATATCCTTCCTTTCTCCTGTTCCATTTGCAATTAATGACAAGAGTAAGTTACCTAAACCAACGACTCTTAGAACATTTCCAAAAGGTTGAAATTTTGGAGACAGATGCTTGATTTCCTTTGTGCTAAGCATTTTCAGATCATGGACCAGTTCTTTATTACTTGTGATGCTTTTGCTGCCTGTCATACATTTGAAACTCATCCATTTCTTGAAGATAGTTTTGGATATATCATTATTCATAAACGTCGAAACTGCTTTATCTTTCGTAACCTCAATTTGTTGATCTAACGCGACAAGGTGATTGGGTGATGTTGAATTGTCATTGCTCATTAGATTTTTTTTGCAAATTATGGGAAAAGAGTTCTTTTGTATTCAAACTTTCATCTTTCATACTTTAGAGTGAACAGAAACGGATAATTATAGCTTGATGTTTGTCTCAGATTCTGTCAAGATAACTTGCGGTGCTCATAACCATTTTTCACTTAATGTGGTGCACGGGTGGACATTACGGCATATTTGAATTTTGGAGAGGGCAAAATTGGTTGCCACACGACTGTGAACTACAGGCCGGAGCAGTGATTTGTCAGTGTGGTGAAGAGTCAAGAGGGAGTTGGACCTGTTGGACCTGAGTCGATCTGAAGGGCAAAAGGGGAGAAATAGAGAAATACATACCAAAGCTCACGATCCGTCTCTGTTTGCACTCATCACAGCTTTTTTTTGAACTAAGCTTTCCTCTGAGATAGACAAGAGTTCAGACCGTTGTTTCCAGTTTGCTCACAATCTAACAGCATCCGCCATCATGTTTTCTTACGCAAAGCGACTTGCAACTAAGAGACCGGTTTCATTTTTTTCAACTGCTTCCAAGTTTCTAGCTGGTCAATTGTCTTCATTGGAGACTCAACAAGTGTTTAGAAATGCCATCAAGACAGCTTCTTTGAATTCTCAGAAAAGCATACCTAGACAAAGTTTCTCCGATATCAGCCACAATTACAACACCCAACCAGACTTATTGAATTTTCAACCATTTGTTCAACCTCCATCACCATCTTCTCCTTTTTCATTGAAAGAGAGAAAGTCTAAGGATTCTCCAATTTCTCCTCGCAGCGAATCAAATGAAAAAACACCAGATCAGAATGATCAAGATCAGCCATTACCATCCGAAACAGACCCAAATTCTGAAGATAAGCCAACTGGGCAAGATAAGGAGAAGGACAAGAGTGATAAGTCCGAAAAATCTGTGAGGAGGTCAAAATCATCCACCTCAACTAAGAACTCAGGATCAGCTTCCGCTGCTGCTGGAGCAGCCGGAGGTTCATCATCAGGGGGTTCTCCACCACCAGATGACGCCGGTTCTAAGTCCAAGCCAAAGAGTCCAACTTCTGTTGAATTACCCGAAGTCTACCCACAAATCATTGCATTACCAATCTCCCGTCGTCCATTATTCCCTGGCTTCTACAAAGCTGTTATTATCTCCGATATAAATGTTATCAAGGCTATCAAAGAGTCTTTAGACAAGCAATACCCATTTATCGGTTGTTTCTTGTTCAAAGATGAGAACATGGAAAGCGACGTTATCACTTCAAAGGATGAAGTCTATGAAACTGGTGTCTTGGCTCAGATAACATCCAATGTTTACACTAAGGATTCTGAAACTGGTGTCGAGACTTTAACAACAGTTTTGTATCCGCACAAGAGAATCAGAATCGACGAACTGGTTCCCCCACCTGAAAATACCAAGGATGCTGGCGTGTCCAAGGCTAAGGTTGAAGATGTTTCAGAAGATGGTCTCACAAGAACACTTGAGACTGAAGCATCTAACAGGAAAGAAATCATTGAAGGTGTCGTTGGTGAAAAGGAAGGTGATGAACCTAAGAAGGATGTTACAGTTGAAGAAGAAACATCATCTCCACATACTGCAACGGAAATCATTAAGGCAACTGAAAATGACGTCATTGTTGAAGAGGAAGAAGAAGAGGAAAACCCAACAGCTTTCTTGAAGAAGTATCCGATTTCTTTAGTCAATGTTTCCAACGTTGAAGACAACAAGTTCGAGAAAAACGACCCTGTAATTAATTCATTGACAGCCGCCATCTTGGAAGTTTTGAAAGAAATGTCATCTCTGAACAAGTCATTCAGTGATCAATTGGCTACTTTCAGTGCTTCTTTGCACAGCGATATCTTCAATTGCCCGGAAAAGTTGGCCGACTTTGCTGCTGCTGTGACCGCCAGTAACCAAAAAGATTTACAGGAAATTCTTGATTCAACCAACATTGCTGATAGATTAGAAAAGGCTTTGACTGTTTTGAAGAAAGAGTTGATGAATAAGGAGTTGCAAAAGAAGATTGAAAGAGATATCGAAGAAAGAATGACAAAACGTCACAGAGAATATCACTTGAATGAGCAGCTGAAGTGGATTAAGAAGGAATTGGGTATTGACGATGGAAGAGATAAGTTAATTGCCAAGTACAATGAAAGAGTGAAGGACTTGAAGATGCCTGTGGATGTTAAAAAGGTCTACGATGATGAGATCAATAAATTACAAACTCTAGAACCATTGATGTCAGAATTCACAGTGACAAGAAACTATTTGGACTGGTTAACACAAATTCCATGGGGTAAACAATCCAAGGACTTATACAACATCAAACAGGCCAAGGAAACATTAGATGAGGACCATTACGGTTTGAAAGATGTCAAAGACAGAATTTTAGAGTTTATTGCCGTTGGTAAATTGTTGAACAAGATCAATGGTAAAATCATTTGTTTTGTTGGTCCTCCTGGTGTGGGTAAGACATCTATTGGTAAATCTATTGCTAGATCATTGAACAGAAAATTTTATAGATTCTCTGTTGGTGGTTTGAGTGATGTTGCTGAAATTAAGGGTCACAGAAGAACTTACGTTGGTGCTATTCCAGGTCGTATTGTTCAAGCTTTGAAGAAGACTCAAACAGAGAATCCTTTGATCTTGATTGATGAAATTGATAAAATGTCTCACACACATTCCATCAATGGTGGTGATCCAGCTTCCGCTTTGTTAGAACTTTTAGACCCTGAACAAAACAATGCATTCTTGGATAACTACATGGACGTTCCAATTGATTTGTCCAAGGTTTTGTTCGTTTGTACGGCAAACAATTTAAGTACCATTCCAGGTCCTTTGCTAGATCGTATGGAAATTATAGAAATCTCTGGTTACATTGAAGATGAAAAGATTAAGATCGCAGAAAGATATTTAGCCCCTGATGCTAAGAAGAGTGCTGGTTTAGAAAAAGTTAATGTTGATTTACAAGAGGATACAGTCAAGGCTTTGATCAAGAACTATTGTAGAGAAAGTGGTGTCAGAAATTTGAAAAAGCAAATTGAGAAAATTTACAGAAAGTCTGCTTTGAATGTTGTCAAGGAATTGGGCGATGAAGAAATTGAGGATATCAAGGAAAAGACAGAGGAAACTAAGAAGGACGAACCAACTGAATCTGAAACGCAATCATCTGAAAAATCTGAGAAGGAGCCCGAAGAGAAGTCGAATGAGGAAACCGAGAAAGAAGAAAATATTCCACAAATTGTTGTTCCAGAGTCCTACTATATGTCAATCACTCCAGAAACATTGAAAGATTATGTTGGACCTCCTGTTTTCACAACTGATAGATTATACGAAACTACACCACCAGGTGTGGTGATGGGTCTTGCATGGACTTCAATGGGTGGTTCTGCATTATACATTGAATCTGTTTTGGAACATGCCATCACCAAGGAATCCACTCCAAAGTTGGAAAGAACTGGTCAATTGGGTGATGTGATGAAGGAATCTGTTAGAATTGCTTACTCTTTCTCTAAGATGTATCTTGCCAAACATTATCCAGAGAACAAGTTCTTTGATAAGGCTCAAATCCACTTACATTGTCCAGAAGGTGCTACTCCTAAGGATGGTCCAAGTGCCGGTGTGACCATCACTTCTTCATTCTTGTCTTTGGCTTTGAACAAACCTTTGAGACCAGATGTTGCCATGACTGGTGAAATCACCTTAACCGGTAAAGTGCTAAGAATCGGTGGTTTAAAGGAAAAATCCATTGCTGCTAAGAGATCAGGTGTCAAGACAATCATCTTCCCTAAGGATAACTTGGCTGATTGGAATGAATTACCTGAAAACATCAAGGAGGGATTGACCCCTGTTCCTGCTGACTGGTACCAAGACGTGTATGACACTCTGTTTGGTGATGTTACCCCAGAGGAGGGAAATACTGTTTGGAAGGAAGAGTTCGATAAGATTGCTGAAGAAGAGAAGAAAAACAAGGAGGACAAATGATGCTGCTTTTTTCTTTGGACTTTCTCTCCTTTACTAGATACTTCTTTTTGTTGATTTTTGGTTTTCTTTTTGTTTAATAATTGTGCTTTAATACTCCACCAGTTATCCTGTATATATGATCTTTTTGTTTTTTGTTCTTGATTACGATATAAATTTGAATTAAGTTCACCATATTATTGTGTTATACGATTCTGACAACATTTATGACATATTATAATGGTTAGATTAGAAAATAAATAAAAAAGGTATAGTATATAAGACATGTGTATAAACCGAAGTGAACGTCGCAGAAGAAATATCGATCATAACCCAAGAAGCATCAAAGCAACCATGACAACACCAGAAGAGAAATCCAATTTCACAGAGCCAGGAGCACCACCGCTACTACTAGCGCTCTCCAATGTATAATAAAACTGACTGAAATCAGTAACTTCTGTAGAAGTGCTGGAAGATCTGGAAGAACTGGAACTTGACGTTGAACTTGTTAAGGTTGAAGAGTGGTAAGTAGTAGACGAATTAGATCTTGCAGTGGATATAGCAGAGGCTGAAGAGACAACACTAGTTGATGAATTGGAGTAATGGGAATGGGTACTTGAAGTTTCACTTACTGCCGCTTTGTGAATCTTTGCAGCTGTTGTTGTGGTCTTTAAAATAGTACCAAAGATATTAAGTCCTTGTGTCAAATTTGCAAAGAATAGAACTGAAGTTAAGCAAACGAATTTGATGAGTGAAAACATTGTGGATCGTGAAACTTGTGTATTTTGCTGTCGATTAAAATAACGAATTGTAAGTTGGTAACTTAATGTGGAAATCCAGGAATAGCACTGATTTTATATCTTTGCTGAAGGAGCATAGCACAAAAATTATAAGCCATGGCCATGGGTCATGATATTCACAGAAAAACACGGTGATCAAACCGTGAATCAACAATCTTTGAAGAAGATTGTTCAACAGAAAATGCCCACTTGTAAGTTGTTAGGGAACAATCATAGGGGAGCGGTTGCCGGCAGCTATTTCAAAGCCCAGTAAAGTTCGAATCCCCTATAAACTAAAAACAGAATTTGTAGCCAAACAGAATCAAATTTTGTAGGCGCGCCAGTTGAACATCCCACTGGCAACTGCCCAGTCTGCATATTTTGACGCCACGCGTACCTATTAATACAGGCACCAGAAACAAAACACCGAAAATTGGATTCTCAAATAAAGGATATATGTTCAACGTACGGACCTATATGATCAGCAAAGAAAGATTGATTTGAATATCATGTATTTGATGTGAATGTTTGGTGAACCTCTTGCGTCTTGAATAGGCCGGATCATCGACGAATCGTGTGCTCATTTTCTTTGGACTCACTTGAATCTAGTATACTGTAAACTTTCTGAATCATCTTTAAAGAGTTGATCAGAATCAAAAAGGACCATTTGAAAAATTCAGAATTGGAAGAAACATTAAAATTGTTGGTTTTCTGGATGATATTCGAATGCAATTGTATCATTGATGATAATTCTAAAAAGCAGGAGATCAGCAATTGTACGTCTTCAAGGAAGCAGTCTTTCAAAACAAATTGTAATTTATATTGATGACAATTGAATGGATATAGTCAAATAGATTATAGCAAAACAAAATAAACCTGAGTTCAACAGTTAAAACAAGTTGTGGTACAGACATCTTCTTTTGTGATAGATTACAGCGGTGAGGACACCATATATTCATGGTGCACACTTGCTGTTGTTATTCTTGTGAAGCTGGTTATTGGTCGCCATCCATTGAATTAACAACTTAAAATTCCACATATTAAGAAAAATTAGGGTTTTTAAAGCTTTGTCATGTTGTAACCTGTAAACAGTAGGTGTGTACTGTATGTAATTGTGTCGAAAATCCGTGGTTAACATATGGTGCTGTAATCAATATAAACCACCTGAAAGTTTTGTTCATGAACTGTAAAAATGGTGAGAGAAGTAGCTTCAATTAAGATTTTGCTTTGGTTTCTCCAGACATGTTGCAAAGTGTCCAAACTAACAAGTTTCAAGCTTTCAAAGATGGTGATTTCTGCTTATTCAGAAGCTAGCCCGAAATTTACGGTCCACGGAACGATATGCGCATTGCATTCGTGTTGGGGATAACAGCGTGGCGTCGCGGTCGAGTTGGTTGTGATAGGGAAACCGAGTACTAGGAATTCGCCATCGATTTCACGGAAATTGGCAATGGTTATATTTTGCTAAGGAACGGGCATGATAAATGACGGGGTTGTGGAGGTAATTGCTCTGGGCTAGTACGCAAGTACAACTCTTAAGTATTGAATTAATAAGTATTCGGGAAAAAATGAGGGAAATGTGTCAGAACCAGCACCACTGCACTCACTGGTTAATGTCTAATTGGTAATTTTACCTACTGCTTGATCAATAATCGCATGACGTACTTCTCCTTGCACTGCTAGCCTGTCAGTCTCGCCACCATGCTCCGTATCTGTCCTAGCGCCACTGTTAATATTTTCTTCCATTCCAGTCATTGGCTGATTTGAGCTGCTAAACTCAAACCACTTTAGTTTTTTTTTATTCTTGCTGACTGATCAAAACTCAGCCAATTTGCTGTTTTTTCTCTGATTTCTAAATTGTAATTATATGTACTCTTCTTTCTGGTTTTTCCCCCTTTCCTCATCTAACGTTCATTATTTTAAGACCAAGGTCAATCTATTAAGGTTATTATCCCCATTCTTCTCAAAGTCTAATACAAATTTATTCAATTTTCCTTTAACTCATATCAACTCAGAAGCTTGTGTTGATTGATTTAGTTTACTTGGAAAGTCATAAATCACTTCATCAAATCTACCTACAAGGTTCAACTGTTGGATTTTAATATCTACACACAACTAGCAACATCACTACATTTTGGATTAAGTACTGCTGTTGCTGTCAAGTCCGCTGAAAAGGCTATACAAACAACTTCTTACACTAACTATACTCATTGGTATGTATCAGCTATGATTTCTTTGACGTCAGAGCCCTTGCATTTGAACCTGGCCGGTTCCTAGCATTTATGTATACAGATTATAGAAACTATATCATGTCGGGAATCGGATAGATTCCGTAGGTAAACTAAGCATTATACTTAGTATTAAGTTGAACTCGACTTCCCACGTGCCTTTCCCGTCCTTTCAGGTGACGGTCAACCCTCACTGGTTTACCCTCACTGTCTTGGTGTATATCTCACTAGCTATAACCGTCAGGCCATACTCCAGCTGTGGCCAGAGCCTAGCGGTGTAAGTTTATTCTTCTACTCTTCTCTATACTATTTTATCGGTTCATAGTAAATCAAGCAATCTTCCCTCTTTTAGATAGCATACACACCCCAGGATCTGAAAAATAGTGTTCATCTATTTCCCATCTTCCTACATAGGTGAGACACATCTGAATAACCAAGTGGTCCTGCCACCTACTCAGTTGGGTACTCAGTTAGGTACGTGGTTAACTAAACTTTCATAGAGGTCTTGCGATCCAGGATCCATCTACCTGCACTACAGGAAAAGACATCGCAACACCAACATATCACATCTACTGTTACCTATGCCTATGCTCTGTCTACCGAAATGTGTGTGATATAAATGGATCAATGAACAAATGGGAAATAAATAAGGGTGAAGAGGGAAGTGATAGACCCTGAGAACAAATTTTACCAATGTATTCCAGTCACTGGGGGAAAGTGGAAGTGCTGGGGTAGTAGATGGATTTTTCTAGGTATAATTCTATGGTTAAAATATTAAACAAAAGTAAAGAGAATCTTTTCTATAAGATGGAAGATTGTATGGAATTTAAATACAATTGGTCGTCTGGTAGAAAAGACAGTCATGTTTGGAGAACAGACTAAAAATAAATCTTGTAAATGTAGAAACAATTATAAAAAAACAACAAAAGATATGAGTAATTGCTCATGACTAATAGTTTGGCAAATAAGCTAGATAGAATAAAATATAGCAAATATGGCTAAAAAGGACGGTATGAAACATATGGAACGCAATCCAGCGTAGGATAGTTTCATTACTTGTATCGAAGACGACGTGATTTGCGATGTAGACAACCGAGAATGATAGGAACATAAAATTTATTAGAAGGATCTGGATTATGAAAATCTGAGATTTCCCACAGTTCGCTTCAATGTTGGAAAGAAACAGAAGGGCCGTTGTATTTTTTGTTGTGGAAACAGGAAGAGAGTCTAGAGATAGAAGATAATAGTAAAAGTCCTGTTAAACACCAAACCTCCAGTTTCCCTCAGAGCCAATACAAGTTAAACCAATGGTTTTCAGACAATCTGATAAAGAGGAAATCTCGTTCCTTGGTGCGAGGGCCCGGAACAACAAGAACAACATGAACAACTATTACAGAGACAACAATGTCACTACTCCAGAAGAGCCGGACCTAACGTCCAATATTATTCCTTCATACAGAAGAAACCCAAATGCCAATTTCAATCACAAAGGTTCATTCCCTGAAGATTCTGATTTTATGTCTGGAATACGGCCTACTTTAACTCATAGGGATGAACCTAAAGCTCACTATCATCTCAACTCAAAAGGCATTCCTCCTCCAAAACTTGTTGCCCGTTTGCCATCTGCTCCTAAAGCCCAAGAGTCAGTCCAGAAACAATTACAAATTCAGGGGGAACTTGAGAAGCAAGCCCAACGATTACTGAGGATAACCTATGCTAGCAGATATTGGCCTGGTGATTCAGATGATGATAATGAACATTCTGATCCTCCAAAACGATCATCAAAAGGACATTCAAGAAAATCATCATTTACTGAAGCACCAAGAAAAGGAAGCCCAAGAATACCAGAATCATCAATATCACCATCATTGCCAACGAGAAGGCTTTCATTTGATAGACATCTTTCAATAGAGGAGTATTCTCCTGACCATCCCTCTCGAGACAAGCGCATCAGTCCGCATTTAACAGAGCAACATTTCGATAGACATTCATCAAGAGAGATCCTAGACCATAGTGCCGATGCTTTATCCAGAGGGAACTCAGGAAGTCCTGCATTAATTGATAATAGATTTTGTGGAACCAGTAGGAATAGAGCGGATAATTATGCTTCGTCTGATAAGCACCGTAGAAGACACCATCCAAGGAGAGGAAGACAAGGCAAAGGCAATTACCACTCTCCCGAAACTGGCTTTTCAAACAGGAACAATGAATATGATGACCAGTACCACTATGAATATGAAACAAGACATTATATTGATCACGATCAACGTCACTACTGTGATTACAACCAGCAGTATTCCAACAATCATGATGAGAGTTATTCTGGTTTCAGGGACACAACTTATGATCGACGTTATTTCAAACATCTTTTTTATGGGGATAATAACCGTTACGGTGAAAGAAATGATTTCTCTAACACAGATACCTTTAGGGCTAGATCACCACCTCCCCCATCACACACACACTCAACATCACCACCACTACCTCCTCCGCTCTCACCAAATTTTGATCATCGATCGAATAGTATCCCTAATCTTGGTTTGGGAATATCTAATCATTTACTCAGGCTTGAAAGTGCTGAAGCTGACGGTGAAGACCCATATTTTCCACCACCACCACCACCTCCTCCTCCTCCTCATGAGCCATTTCAAGATCCATCTGCAGGATATTCATCACCACCACCGCCTCCTCCACCCAATGATGATGCTGAAATGCTGTCGCAGAATCCTTCTGTTCCACTCTGGTCTGTTAATAATGATGAATATTACTTCCCACGTTCTGGAACCCCTCCGCATGTTTCCCCTCCAGGAACTCCTCCCTTGAAAAATGGATCTCAGCTTTTATCCACTGGCACTCCTCCTCTCAAACATGAAGAACCACTGAACAATTGGGGTGACTTGAACTCTGGTCCTTCTTCTCTGAGTTTGTCAGCATCTGGTAAGTACAAACTCAAGAGAGAAGAAGTTGATTTGACAGGGGATGATTTGCCATCACTTACAGTGAAAAAGGAAGTCGGTTCCATACGCCTACCAGATTCAGATCCAGATTCAGAAATAAAAGTAATTAAAAGCGAGTCAAACACTGAATTGCCCCGCCATGCACCATCGTCTACATCACAGTCCGCTCTTAAAGAGAAAACCAGTGTCGATTTGCATCCACAAGATCAGCACTCAGATGGCCCAGATCCTCGACCGTTATCAACTCCCTTATCACATTCTAATGACTCTCATCCATCACATCCATCTCATTCTAACGCTGAATCTTCCAGCCCAATAATTACAGAAGATGCTCATCACTCTTCTGTGCCTTCATATTCTCAACATGCCTCTCAATTATCAACAGATGGCCCGCCTTTTTCTGTTATTGCCCCTATACCACCGTCACCTTCCGATTCGGAATCTCAACTGGCTGCATTTGAGAGGGAAGAGCAAGAGACTCAAAGAAGATTGGAAAATAGAAGAGCTAGATGGCCAGGAAAGCCTCAGAAACGTCGCCCACCACCATCCTTCAGCAAGCATGTTCCTCTCACATCTCAGTTCATGACTGTTAAAAAGAGAGCAATGTTTGAAGGTGCCAAGACTACTCAAATACCTGAGGACTCCAGATTCACAATAGATCCATCGATTGTCATTGAAAGAGCAAAGATTGATATACATTTACTGTATTTCTTCAAAAAGCAACTGGAAACAAACACTCGAAGATTTCTGTCACCTGAACAACTCGATGCAGTTGCCGCTGGATTCAAAAGTTCATTTTTTGATGATTTTGGTACTGTTTATAAATTTACAACTTCCCAGATCACACAGATTGTTGCCGTCTATGGCCTTGCCTTTCATTTTGGTACTGTCAGGAGATGCCCTCTCATTTACTTAATTTGTTCCCCCAACCAAAGAGGCCCGACTGGTAGGGTCACGTGTGGGGTAAAGTTTGGAATCCATGTTGATTTGACAACTGATACTTGTTACTTGAGAGTTGTCACAAAAGATAAAACCCACAATCATTCCATTGATGTCACAATAGCAAAAACGAAACCATTGTTCGTTTATGAAATTGATTACAGAAACGAATCTCTTGTTGAGCAATCCATAACTGTTGATCTTGCCGAACACCCAGAATTTCAGCTCCCACTCTTGGAAAATACAAAAGGAATTGGTTTAAAGACCTATCTAAAACAATTAATTAGATCATGCAAACAATCAATGTTCACAAATAGGGAATTAGAAAATATCAAGGCCGCTTTCAAAAATGTCTTCTATGATGATGTTTCAAAAATCTACCGTCTTACCGTTTCCCAGATTGCACAAATTATGGTGGTATATGGTCGTTGCTTCCACTTAGATACATCAAGGGGTTCACGGACAGTGTACCTGGCATGCGCCCCAAATAAGCAGGGAAGTGGTCATAATATGGATCCTTGCAGATTGAGATTTGGACTTTACATAGATCACAAACACCAAGTTTTGTACTTGAAAATTCTTGACACTAATCTTGGTAAAGATCACAACCATACTTTTGGGCAACTTGTTAAGAAGTTGAAAAATCTTGAAATAAGTGCTATTTTCAAAGGTTTTCAAAAATCTGGTGTTTATCGATCCCCTGATGATCACGAATTCAGAGAGAGACTACTTGAGTTGACGATACCTGTTGATGTTCCCGAAGATCCAACATTTGCAATGCCCATCAAGGGTCCAACACGTGGTCGTCAAGTTATATCGTCTCTTGACGCCTTGTTTGGAACTGTTTCCATTGATAATATGACCCCGTCCCAAATTCGTGCAGCTGCTGACGCAGTCAAGAGAGTGTTTTTCACCGAACCGGATAAAATTTTTCGTTTTACTATATCACAGATTGGTCAAGTTCTCTATTTCACTCAAAACTGGCTCACCATAGATTGTAACCGAGCCAATTGGGCAATGTCGATGCATTGTGCTCCCAATGCGCGACGTGGTCCTAGGATGCCTTTTAGAGTTGAACAGTGTTCAATGAGATTCGGGTTGTACTTCGATTATGCGCATGACTTTTTTTTCGTGAGACTCTTGGAAAGTGCTGATGACTCAGAACACACACATTCATTTGCCTTATGTATGGCCAAAACAGGACTCAGAGTTTTGGATAATGGTGATTATGCTGTATGTGCAAACAATTTTTTGGATGGGAATATGAAACTGAAAAAGACGTGGTCCTTCTCTGAAAAAATTCGTTTAAGAAAAGAACGTGTAAACAGAAAGCGTCAATCCGAACCGGACGTCAGGTTTGAGGATGCGGAAGGTTCTTCAGTAGATGTTGAAATGGACGAGAATGACACTTCTGAAGGTATCCAAAATGATTTTGACGAGCATCTTGACAAAGGAGATGAGACTAGTGATAGCGAAGCCAGCATTGCCGAGATTGATAATTACGATGATATCATGAAAGTTGAAGAGGATGAAAAGGTTAAAATGGAAATTGATAGTGATGTTGACATTGCTTCTGATTTTGAAAACCAGCTGAAAGAAGAAGATGACAACGATGTTTTTCCAAAGAAGGAGGATACTAGTGATGTAAACATGGATATCGACGAACAAAATGACGAACAAGGTTCCTTGGTTGACAAGGAGGATGATGGTTCTGTGATCGGTATTGGCAATAACGATGATGCTAATTCAACGGAGAAGCAATTTGCAGGTGGGTCAGAATTGCCAGACATCTATGATAATGATTTTGATAGCCGAAATGATGAAGGTCAAGATAAGGGTTCGGATGAATATCAAAATCGTGCCCTTAAGGAGAAAGTTACCATGCCCACCAAAATAAGCAGAAGAAAAAAGCCTACGAGAAGACAAACCAGCCAAACTTCAAAACTAACAATTCGCCAATCTTCAGACCGAAAACATGATGTGTCACCACCAAGTACAGATGAGAGTGAGAGTGATAGTGATATAGAGTCTAATTCTTGTGATGACAATGATAGAGTGTCTGCGAAAAAGAATACCCACAAGCCTACAAGAAGACCAAAAAATAAAGTACCCGAGGGTGCAACTACCAGGAAGTCTTCTGTGAACAAACACAACCTCACCAAAAATAGATTTGAAAGTGACAGCAATAGTGAGTTTGAACATGATTCTGGATCTGATGCAGATTATGAGGAAGATAGTTCAAAAAATATTTTCAATAGCACAACTAATTTCAAAGCCAGAAAGACGGTAAGAAGACCAACAAATGAAATGCCTGAAGGAAGACGTCCATCTGGTTCTGAAAGTGTGCCTAGAGACGTTGCAGATGGTAATGGCTATGACTTTGATGTGGATTCCGATGATGATCTTATGTTACCAAGTAGTGAAGACAGTGATCTTGATGATGAGTCCGAAGATGAAGACCGGGTCACCGGCTCGTCAGGAGCCAGACGAGGTAGAGGGAACGGTAAGCCGAAGATGGTGTTGAAATACAGTAACCAAATTAATGGTGTATCCAAACAGACAAAACCTTTACCAAAATTATCTGTGATTCAGAAGGCAAAGATTGTGAAGTTATTCAATTACTTGATAAGAGATGATGGCTCAAAAGCTTTTCGAACATTTAGAAATGTTGTGTTGGATGTCGGGCGTTTGTATGATGAGATGGAAACAGAAGACTAAGTTTGATCTGTTTTATATTCGCCTTTTGAAGTATATGCATGTTCATATTATTTAACTTTTACTTTATGTGTACAACGTTCCTTTTTTGCTATAGTTCTATCGATTGCATATATGCATGTTGTACAAATTTTAATAATTATATACATTACAATTGTACTCAATTCAACTATCCCGAAAGCTATATATGGCTTTTTATTTTTCTCTAATTGGTATAAAGCAAAAAAAAACAGTAAAACATACAATTGATAGTGATACAAGGCGAAGATCGGACCTGCCTGTTGAATATATAATCATCCAATAAAATTTGGAGATCTAAAATGAATCCATTATAACTATTTGATTTTAAATATCATCAATCCCATTATAAATATCTTCCAACTCCAGAACATATGTGTAAAACTGTCGATATTCACGACTCGTCACACCTTCTTCACCAAGCTCCATGAAATATCTGAACAAATTCAAAACTTTTTGCTTCTGTTGGTTTGTGATTCTTATCTTGTGTCTGATGTCAGCAGGAGACTCCAACTTGACATCGGCTTTGGATCTTGAAATCGGCTTGGATCTGGATTCCGAACTTGGTTTGGACTTGCTTGACGCCAATGATTTTCTTCTTGCAGAGGAGACCGGAGGATGTGCTGAAATCCAATCCGTTTTCTTTCTCTTATTTGTGGTTTTCCTTTTCGGAGTTAAGCTCTTACTCAGTGGTACATCGTTTTCATCATCATCTTCGTCTTCATCATTGTCACTGCCGTTCTCATTATCATTATCGTTATCAGGAGCAGCATCATATCTATTGGTTTCTTTATCATTTTCCCCGTAGTTTTGATCACTAACAGAATCATCCGAGTCAAGGTTTTCCAAATCAGATTTCGTTCTTATATCATCGTCATTATCATTATTGTTCTCTTCATTAGAGTGAGCAACCCCTTCAATATCCTTTTTCCTTGCATGGTCAGTTTTCTCTTCGCCATCGCTACTAAGCTCAATAATTTCAATATCTGAATCATCTTCATGTGTATGCTTGATACGTGAACTTCTTCTGACGCCCCAAATCTCACCATAATTGCTAATCATGTTATTACTATTGATGGTGCAGTCTATGATCTTTGAGGCTTCTTTGGTTAGCTTGTAATTCTTTGGAATAACAGTTCCATCATTTTCGTCTTCGTCTTCATCGTCATCAAAATCAATCTTTGATCTGGATCTTGATCTTTTCTTAGATTTAGTTGGTGATGTTGACCGTCTTGCTGGCGATGGTTTTGACTTCTTTCTGGGTGGTTCATCCTCTTGGGCTCTATCGAGTGATTTTTTGGGACGACGTGCTGGCTTCTTCTTACCGTTCTCTCCGTCCTTCTCTTTTGAACTGTCTCTGATAATTCCTTTTGATTTATGTCTTGATGTACAGACCTCTTCACTTGGATTTTCATGCGACGGCTTCTCTTGGACTCGCTGTTTTTGTTTTTGTTTCAATCTCTCATGTAATGAGTTTTTTAAGGACTCATTGACACCTGAACTTTTTTTAGTTGTTTTCGGGATTTTGAAAGAGGAGACCGGTAACACCTCTGGTATATGCTGTCTTGAAAATGTGTTTGGTTTTGGAGATGGTGATGGCTCCTGTGATTCTTCTCCCGAATCAATTATTTCTTCGATGTCATCATCGTCCTCCGATATAGTATAAGTTTTCTTTTTTCCCATTTCTTCAATTGAATATATGACTTGTTTCCTTGAGATTTTGTTGGTTCTGGCTGTTCAACAAGGAATCATTCGTCCATTCCCCATACCATGGACGTTCGAATATCGACATTCCTTCCGGAAAAGCTTATATGACTTTCAGAATGCGGTGCACGGGTGTGTGTTTTTTACTGGTGAGTGCCGCTATCAAGAAAGACATAGATGCTGCTATTTTGTCTTCCTCCATTTTACTCCCTCCTCAAACCATAAATTTCAAATTTTTACCTAGAAGAGATACATAGCTATTACCTATTATATGATACCAATATAAGTAGGGTTTGTCCTAGTCTATAGTCCTTAAATCTAGAAACAAGTGTCAAAGTTCGAACATTTGGCAGAAACTTCAATTTTTGAACTTGGCGAGCAGCCAGCATCTAAATTTTTTTCTGTAGTAAAGAAAAAACGGTGTTGAACAGTTGGAGAATTACGAAGATTTTAAAAAAAGAAGGGTTCTGGCTCTTTCTGTTCCCGTACTTACTGATTCCAGCATTCAAGACAACAGCGTGTTTTCCAGAATCTATACCGTCAACAAGTTACTCTCGATACACAACTTCTTGCAAGCAAAAGGGATATAGGACAACTTTTTTGAAGACCCCAACAAATCATCATTTTCTGCTCTCTGAATTTTCTGCGTTGCCCATCACAAATCAATCCCAGTTTTCCACTGAAATTCATCGGAGCTTTGAAGTTTACTTAGTCAGGTTCTCATTTACTGGAAACTATTCAAAGAATTTCAAAGACTGATATTTTGAACGGTGGTTAAAAGATAGATCAATCTTTCCCCGTCGTCATTTTATTCAAGTTTTTACAGACTTAATTGATGTTTCCACGTGCTTGTTGGTTGTTGACATTATTTATTTCACTTTCATTTGGACAACAAGAGTTTATAGATTTATCGGAACAGAATACTAAGACAATTGAGACTGGTGCACAGAAAATTTCCACATCTTACAACAATTTCAACGATTTCGGAGGCGCTCCAGCATATCAGCAGCAATACCAACCAGACCCAATCTCACACAAGTTACAAGAGGTCTACTCCAAAGTGTCGTCAACGATAAATCCAGGTCAAGACTGGAAACGTCTTTTTTTAATAGCAGGATTAACGATAACCATAGTCGCATTTACCACCGAGAAATTGTTATTCACATCCTCATCAGCCGAAGATCCCAAAGACTCTGAATCTAAAGGCTTAATATCCAGAGCTATGAACTCATTATCAGGAAAGTTGTCATCTGCATTGTCCCGTTCAAGCTCTATGTTAAGTTTCAATCACAACTCAGCCAGTGGCGGTGATCCAGCCTCTAAGGCCAAATACAGACAAATCTTAGCCCGCGGTGGTTACGTTGGTGGTTTAGCCAATGATGGTAACACATGTTTCATGAACTCTGTTCTTCAATGTTTAGCCAGTTCTAATGAATTGGTTGAGTTTCTCGAAAGCTATTCCACAAACGTCGAAAATGCTACAAAGAAAGTTCCATTTTCCATAGCCCTGGCGGAATTACTGGAGAAACTAAATAACAAACACGGAACTAAAACTCCAACTTACAAGACCAGAACCATGTTGAAGGTTATGAAGGATGGGCCAAACAAACATCTATTTTTAGGTTATAATCAAGAAGATGCTCAAGAGTTTTATCAAAGTGTGATGAAGCAAGTTGAAAAGGAGTACATATCCAGAAACACGCCGACGGATAAGAGCAGCAGTAAAGAGACACCATCTGAAAAGAAGAATGAAAAAGTTCAGGACAAGTTTGTTGATTACAAAGAGGGTATGATGACCGGATTGGACAGGCTAGGTGAACTCGGCGACGTTTACATCCCTGCTATTCAAATTGATCCTTCTTTCCCAGATGCTCAAAACAAAATGTATCCTCTGAAACTGGTGACTCCAGTTGACGGTTTACAATGTGAAAGAATTGGTTGTGTCAGATGTGGTGAGATGGGTGGTATCAGATATTCTGTCATTTCCGGATTAGGCTTGAATTTGCCTTCTACTACTAAAGCTAGTTACACATTGACTGAGTTGCTTGATGACTGGATTCAAGAAGAGATAATTGACGATGTTGAATGTAATAGATGTGGGTTGACTGAAATCTGTGCCATGTTAAAGGAGAACATTGTCAAATACAAGGAGAAGAATGCCAACGGTAAAATGGAAAAATTGATTGAATTAACTTCCAAAAGGGTTAAAGAGATTGAGGAAGAGTTGGCTAAACCTATCATTAATGATGATGCCTATGAGAGACTGCACACCAAAAATAAGGTGCAGAAATCAACGAAAACCAAACAGGCTTTCTTTGGAAGACCACCTGCTTTGCTTTGTATCCACATCAACAGATCTGTGTTTGACCCAAGAACATATATGGTTAGAAAGAACAATGCCAAGCTTGTATTCCCTATGAAACTTAACTTGACTGACTATGTTGCTGAAAGTACTGATATCAACACTGATGCCAGATTGGCTTTCAGAAAGCAGGATGAGGCAAAGATGAAAGCCGAGAAGGAAAGACAAGATGCTGTCACAGCTGCTGCACAAGCTCAAGTTGAACAAATGATGAAAGAACAAGAATTAGAAGATAACAGTGAAGCCAATGGCTCTAAACAACAAGTTGACGACCTGGCTTCTGAACCTGACAATGAAAATCATCAAGATGGTGTTTCTGCGTCATCCACAATAAACGAAGTCACAGATACTGCCTCTTCTTTTATGTCTTTGGAAATGAACAAGTCCAAACAAGTTGATACCAATGCTAGTTCGATTGTCATCAGTGATAAGCTCACCTACTCTTTGAAATCAGCGATTTCCCATTTCGGTACCCACAATTATGGACACTATATTGCCTTCAGAAAATACAGAAATGCTTGGTGGAGAATCAGTGATGAAACTGTGCGGTTGTCTAGTGAAGAAGAAGTTTTGGGTTCTCAAGGTACGTTCATGTTGTTTTATGAATTATCTGAACGTAATGATCCTAAAGATGAGGGTATTTTGAGTTATGATGCTTTCTCTTCTTCTAGTAGCAGCAGTTCTGATTCTGAAGATGATAATCTTTCGAAGAAGGTTGGAGATGAAAACAATATGGAAGGTGAAAGTGGTGATAAGATGCCTGTTGATGCTGAAGACTCTAAAACCGCTACGCCTACTGACGATCTTGAAGAAGAATTGAGACAAGAGCAACTGATTGGAGTTCAAGCTAACTTGTAATAGTACTGATGTGATTTCTGCTTTTTCTTAGTTTGGATGTGGTTTAATTGAAAAGAGATATTCCCTTTTTGTTCCACTTCATCTATTTCTTACCCTTTCTTCATTTTGCTTTTATTCATGGTGCATTATACAGAGCATTGAGTTGGTTTTGATTTCTATTTTATTTTCGTTTTTCTTCGTCTATTTAATCTTTTATTTTTCTCCTTTCCGTCATTTTACTTTTTTTCTGTTCTTGATATCAAAAATACAAATAAATTAAAATAATTAGAAATTAGAAATATGAATCTGAACCCACCGGTCATTAGACGTAGATTAAAAAGGAAAAATGAATAACAAACTCAATAAATATAGATCATAAAAACGTATGTACATGGACTCTTACGGACACCACTTCAAACATCAGAGAAACCTCTATTGGCTCTAACAACAGACTCCTTCAATTCACGAGCATCTTTCTCTTGTTCTTCAGCGATCAACTCATCCAAATCATAATCAAAATTATTTGGGTTATTATCAGTAACAGAAGGATGCACCCCTCCTGCTTTGCTAGCCTTAGCTCTCTTCTTTAACACCGATTCATCAGCGAGTTGAATTCTCACAGGCAAGTTATTCTTATCGACACCTTTCAACTTACTATAAACACCAGCACCCAAATTCTTCAAAGCTTCACGTTTGGAAACAGATGAAGAGCCAGTATTCTGCGTGAATGTGTCGGCATCCAAGTTGGCATCTGGTGCAACGTAACCTCCTCCGTATCCGTATGACTCTTGATCTTGTTCTTTTTCTTTCTGTTGTTTTGCTTGCTGTCCTTTGGCTTTGTAGTCTGGGTTTTTCTCGTATGTCACGAGACCCGACATTAGCGGGAGGGCTACTGTGAAGGCCACAAGAATGACCATGAATAAGATGATAACGAGAAACATGATGATAGTTTCAAAATTAGACGTATGGTTGTTGAAGTTGTCGTTGTTGTTTTGTTTGGGGTGTGTTTTGAAATACGTTTCAATTTTCAATTCTCCACCAGTTCACATCTCTTGTCACCGAGCGAAACTTGGAATTCCCGCACGACTCTCGGTCGAGAAATCAAAAAATACGTTTGGACCATAAAAGACTCCAGTTGGGAACTTTTGGAACTACTCCAAGAGTCCAATCTCCAGGCCAATCACAATCATTCTCCAACACCTTTGAAACACACAAATACCATGCTGAGAAGAGAACCAACGACAATCAAACTTGTGCCAGAAGACATCAAAGAGTTCAACAGAGAACAGGCCTACAACATCATCAGTGGAACAAGCACTGCCGGGTACAACCAGAATGAGGCAGAGGATTCTGGATTTGGATTACAGCCAACAGGTGCTTCAGTGAAAGAGAGAGTTCTTGGTGCTGCTGGGTCTGTTTCTGGTGATGGCAGTGGTTTCCATCGTCATCATCACAGTAACTCAAATACCAGATAATTGACTGGTCGGTTGTACTGGTTGGGATTTGAATTCGGGTTTTGATACTTTGAACTCTTGGTTTCTGAAATCTTTCTATTGGTCTATACTTTACTGTTGAGTATTTTGACATTTCGTTTGCTTTAACTTGTACGGGATTTGCTTTGCTTTATTTATCGATTTTTTTGGGGAAAGAAAATGGAGTTTGATGCTAATGGAATGTTTAGATTATTAGATCTTATTTGAATATTTTTTACGTTTTCAATGCCATCTATTGGCCATTGGCTGGTTTGCATGTGTAACTCCTAAATAGCCTTGTACTTAGTTCCTGCCAGTGTCTCCAATTAGAGAGACGTAGACACGCGGGATAATATTCTTGTGATCGTCCCTCTGTAAATTGTGAGAGTCAGAGAGACTAGAGTGCTCGACTCCTGTTCGAATCCTGCGAAACTTAGCAATATGATAAATCGTGCTGGGGAATGGGAACTACTGAAAAAAGGGGAAACACCCATAAAATCACAAATAAAGACCAACAAAAACAAACAAGACCACATAATTGTCCAATGTCGTACCTATCAAGGGACAAAAGAGTGATAGAAAACACTGGAAAACTGCTCTTGGCCGGATTCGAAGGCTATGAAATCACGCCCGACTGTCAAGCCGTCAAGTTGATCAAAATACACAAAGTTCGTTCATTCATCCTAGGATCAAAGAATTTCGTCAATGTTCCTCAAATCACCAAATTGATAGATGACTTACAAACAAGAGCCAAACTCGAAGGTTACGAACGTCCGTTGTTGATTGCCGTTGATCAAGAACTCGGTTGTTGCAACGCCATGTTTGACGAGATTGCTCTTACACAGTTCCCTGGTGCCATGGGGTTAGCTGCTACTGATGATGTTGAACTTATCTACAGAGTCAGCGAAGCCTTAGCTATTGAATTGAGATCCATTGGTTTCAATTTCTTGATGGGACCAGATTTGGATATCTGCTCGAGAATGTCTAACCAGTTGATTGGTGTGCGTTCCTTTGGTTCGACAGTTGAAGATGTCACCAAATATGCTACTGCCTTTGCAAGAGGTTTGAAGAAAGGTGGAATTCTAACATGTGCAAAACATTTCCCTGGAATTGGTTCTTCTTTTGTTGATAACTTGTTAGAATTGCCAATGATGTTGGAGACTTATACTCAACTTGAATGTTTCAATGTCTTGCCATTCAAAAATTTGATAGATGAAGGTTTGATCGATAGCGTTCACGCTGGTGGTGTTGCTGTGCCTAACATCTCCCCCAATGAAATACATGCTTGTTTATCGCCTGTTATAGTACAGAAATTGTTAAGGAAGAATTGCAAGTTTGATGGTTTAGTGATGTCGGAATGTTTGGAGTTAGAGTCCTTATGCCGTAATGTCGGTTTGGGTCAAGGTGCCGTTTTGGCTATCTTATATGCTAGATGTGATATGGTCATGGTGTGCAGTGATTACATATACCAAGAGGAAGCTTTGGGCTCATTGACCAAGGCTTATGAATCAGGAAACTATGATTCAATTTTTGCACAATCAGTGAGAAGAATCGATGAACTTCATCGTAAATTACAATGGTCAGAGAAAATTCAATTAACCCCCGATCTTTGGAATGAACACCAAAAGTTATCTATTCAGGCATACTCGAAATCAATCACTTTGGTTAGAGATCAAGAAGACGTTCTTCCAATCAACAAGTACTTCACCCAGAACGATGAAAACAACGTTGTTGTCTTGACCCCGTTGATTACACAAATTCACCCAGATGTCCATAACACAAACAGTGAAGAAGCCCGTGCCAATGCCAACAAATTATACCCATGTGAGGACACTTTCCATGATTTTGGTGAACAATTAGCTGGTTATGATGAAAACCAAGATTATAAAGTCCTTCACACAACATACACAGCCAATGGGTTAACGACATTACACGAATCTTTGATCGAAAACTCCAAAGTTGTCATTTTGGTTTGTGCTGACGCTAGCAGAAACATGTACCAAATTGGTATCGCTAAACATATTAGTGTGTTATGTGGTGGTTATAGAAAACTCTCGAATTTCACTAGAAAACCACTCATCATCATATCTGTTTCTTCTCCTTATGATTTCCTATATCACAATGGTATCGGATCGGCATACATGTGCACTTATGATTACACCTCCAATGTTCTCAGTCATATTCCTTCTGTTTTGTTTGGTAAAGTCAAGCCAACAGGAAAAGTTCCAGGTGAAAATAAAAAGGATGACTATATGGATGATATGTTTGACATGAGTCCAAGCACGGTGTCTGGTGGATCACCAATGAATAAACAAATTGAATTTTTGCTCAATGATAGTGTCAGAAGCCCAACAGCAATGGACCAGTCAATGTCACAATCGGTTTCGAACAAGAAGTTACTCACTGACTCTGCATTACCATCTGGCTCAGGTTCACCAGTGGATGATCTGCATAGAAAGAAGAGAAAGAAATTGAATAAGCCATGGTTAATTGAGAAATTTGATTTCAATAGAGACTTTGCCAATTTATTGATCCTGATCAAAAACTCATTAACGACACAAGATGTTTTCCCTCTTACATCTAGATACACAGCTAGACTACATCAATTGCTTGAATTTTCCCAAGATCAGACTCATTTCATTGTGCGTAACTCTACGTTGAATGTTATCTATGGTGTTTGCCTAACTTGGTGTGAGCATGACTCTGAGGATGGTCACATTTTGTATATCTTGGTGGATAAGTCAAAGAGAAGACAGTCAATTGGTGAGATGTTACACAATCATGCAATCAAGTACCTGAGACAGGAACATAACTGTAAGATGATTTATCTGGGTACTGACTTTCCTATGTTGTCATTTTTCAAAGAACATCGTTTGGATGAGGTTTACTCTTACTGGTCTAACATTGAAACATCAGCTAATAATGACACCAAATTACTTAATCAAGAAGACCCAATGACTGGTGTGCTTAACTTCACAAAGAATATTGGATGGTGTGATGTGAAAAATTACAAAAGGAAATACACGCAGACCAAGAAATTCATCTTGGTTCTGGAGATAAAGAATTGGAAATTATCTGAGAAATTGGTGAAACAATTGACTGTCGTTGGTGTCAAGTTTGAAATTTGTACCGATTTCGATGAGATTCTTTCAGTTTTGAAAACAAATAATTTCCAAGATCTAGAAGAAAAACATTATGAACAGATTTACATTGAGGCATGCAAATACATTAAAGAGGAAAGAGATGATAAGTCAGCAAAGAAATTCAGCAACAATATCATGATTCTGAAAGCTTTCGAGCCTACATCCAAATCCACTTTAGGAAGTTGCATCTTATTCAACACCCGCTCGAAATTCACTCTGTATTATCCATTTATGGACAATGTCAATTCTCCTGTTAATGAACCAGTGTATGGTTTAACTGGTTTATTCGTTGACTCGAACTATGAACCATTGAAACCAGCCTTAAAGTTGGGTTTGGTCTGTACTGGTGTCTCCTTTGTTAAAAAGTTGAAAGGTACAAAACTTGTAACTGGTAACTTTGATGAGTCTCACTTGGGTGAATTAACTGAAAGTGGATTCAAAGTCTATGGTGAATATTGTTCCGCTTTTGGTGCTAGAAGAAGCTATGAGTGGTTTTTGTGATGCGATGTTTATAATTTTTCCACAGTCTGAGACTGATGTTAGAATATAATTCCACTGCTGCATGGTTCGCTTTTTGTTATATATACTGTTCGCTTTATCATTTACTTTTGTCTTTCTTTCGTTTACTATTTGCTTATTTCGTATTCTTATATTTTTCTGCTTTGTTTTCCAGTGCACATGAGGAAGCATATGATCCACAAGCTTTCACGAAGCTAATTAAAAGCGTGAAAAAGTGAAAAAAAATGTTAGCTTTTCGACAAGCGTCATGACAGTGAGCTTCGCATAAATTTATTTAAGTAACATGAGTCTATGTAAAAGATTATCACAAATTTTGGAAAATATAGCCATAGGAAGTACCTGAAGAAGGTCTGGACTCTGAGGTCGATGAGGGCACAGTTTTTGAGTAAATTGAAAAAAATTGTGGGCACGTTGGATGTGCGGTTACTCCGAGGGGTAACTCTGATAGTTTCCCCGGTAGACTTTTCATGCTCCGAATCCACGCTTAAGTTTTTGTACGTATAGTACCACAATTGGAGGTTAATCAGCACCCTTGGAAGTACCTTTCCTGTGATCATGGAGAAATCCTAATAGAACATTTTTGTGCTACATTACCATTCGTGTGATCAAAAATACTGCCCTGCGATGCGATTGGCGTTGGAGCCTCAATTGGAACAACGAAAAAACCAAAATGGGTGCGCCGTTCATTGGATAGTGGGGTTCAAATTTTCCCTAGATTACCTGAGAAATGAACTCGGGGATTTGATTTTAGATTGTTGTCACTTATGGGGCTATACACTTGCCAAAAAGGTCTCCATGTCGAGTTTCAGTTTATATATCTTGATTGGTTTTTTTTTAACCTATATAGTTCAGGGGAAACAAGTTCTCTTTAGATTAAGGTCGAAAACCCCTGTGATCGTTCTTATAGTCCCGATCTGTCATGAGACTGTGGTTTATAGTCTTTTGGACTTCAACAAAGACCGCTGTATAATCCAATAGCGACCCCAGCGGAGATCAACTAAGGGCACTCCTTGTGTCGCCTAGCCCTTAATCACTAGACCACATACAAGACTGGCCACTGCGTATAGAATTAAAACGAGAAAATAACAACCCGCAGTGGGAGTCGAACTCGAGTCAGCTCTGGGGTTTACCACAACTAGCAGAAGTGCTACAAACTGAACTACGGCACCAGAACTATAATAATTGAGTTTTGCAAATCATAACTGAATGATCCGGTGACCCGGCCGTGACGGCGGCCGGTATATATAAATTATAACATAAATATCTGGAAGTCTAATGTCGAAATTGAAGTAGCTCGATTTCCTGTTTTTTTCTTTTATTTTTAACCTATATATAATTCGAATTAAAATTTATTATAGTTTGAAAAATAAAAAAATTAAAAGAGTTGTAAAATTGGAATTCATGTATAACATCTATAGTTTGCATATAAGTTTTAGAATGCAATCTATTAAAGAGTATATAGATTGATGCAAAATGAAAAAAAATCGTTATATGTATATGCATGAAATGAGAAATTAGTGGTCGAAAAGTTATAAAACGTATATATTAAATTTTTAAAACAAAAAAACGAAGAAGAAAAATGGGGTTAAACCAATGAATTTTTTTTTTATTTGGAAAAGAGAACTGAAATCAATCATATCACAATCATAGAAAAAGAAAAAACGAAAATGTCAACACAATAATCAATTAGCTGTCAACAGTGATAACTTCCAATGCACGTAAATTAACCTAAACATCAAACTTTAACCAATCCAAATCATCCATATTAATCTTCCCAGACCCAGAAACAGCACCAGAATTAGCATTCTTTACCTTACCACCAACACTATTAGAATTATCATTGCTATCATCATCGTGATCAGGAGAAGGAGAAGTCAAATCCGTACCAGGTAAACACAAACTTGAACTCGAATCAGTTGAATTAAAACGAGACCGTGATTCCCTTGACTCACCAGCACCAGCACCAGACATACTTAAATCAAACTCACCACCGCCTGGGGAGGAAGCAGTTTTGAGTTTGTTGGCGTTGATTACACCTTTACTTAGGTTAGACATTCTTGGGGCTTGATTGTATGGGGCCTGTCTTGAAAATTTCTTGATTCCTGTTGATGAACCGGTGGAAGTTGAAGTGTAGCCAACGGAGTGGATGAAGTTGTTGTTACTATTGTTGTTGCTGTTTGAGTTTTGTGGACTGTTTGAATTGTTATTTGGACTACCCCTGTTTGAACCATTATTGGCATGGTTGTTTACATTATTTGAAGTGATGAAATTAGGAGTCGATCTAGAAACAGATCCAAATCCAGAACCAGAACCAACAATTTGTTGACCGTTACCAAAAGCAGGGGGAGTAGACATGAAATTCCCATTATCTGACCCATGAGAAAACATAGCATTAAAACCATGAGTGGTAGTCATAGTAGGAGTACCAGCAGGTGATCCACAGCCTGGTCCACCAACACCAGCACCAACTGAAGATGAAAATGAAAGACCACGTTTACTGTTAATGTCCTGATACAAGTTATATGAGGACATTGAAGAGAATGAACCTGGTCTTGATATGCGGTCTGTATTTCCATTTGTGGAACCAGCTGTTGTGTTTGGACGATCATTTAATGGACCCAACGTTGATGATGATGATGATGAAGAAGCAGGTGATCTGGCAACAAATTGCATTGGAGAATGAGAACTGAATGAATTATTTCTTGTATTTCTTAAACTATGTGGGTTATTGTTATTGGAAGCACTACTGCTTACCAAGTTAGCCATTGGAGAACCAGGTTGAGACCCACTAATTGAATTACCACCACCATTGAAAGAACCAGGAGTGAAAGGTGATGAGCCAGATGCAGAACCGGACACAGAACCACCACCGTTGTAACTTCCACCACCTGTGTATCCAGACAAGTTCACTCTTGACTTACGTCGTTTAGCCAATGGTATATCCTGAGGTTGAACCTGTGATCCAGTGGAACCACCAGTACTGGTATAGAAATTCGACAACGATGTGTTAGAAGAAGAACGAACTGAGTTGACAGTAGCCGTAGCTGATGATCCAGAAAACCCACCAAATGAGCCATTCATTGGAGTTGATGGAGTAGGCGTCGTGCTTAATGGAGTATTAGGCAACGATGACTTACTAAACGATCTTGGTAAATTACCAGTTGCAAGTGAAGGCTTAGGCAAGATGGGAACATTTTTGGAGACTGGTTTAGGTGCAATAGCAATAGGTTGTTGAGCTTGTCCCGATGAACCAGCAAATGATGCACCACTGAATGAACCAAATGAACTGCTGTGTTGTGGATGATGGTGTGAAGAGAATGAAAATGAGTTGGGTAATGACTGAGCAAACGAAAACCCATTATTGTTGTTGTTATTGTTATGATGTTGTTGTTGACCTCTCATCTGCATGCTTTGAATACTCTGTAAAGCAGGATATCCAGAACCACTTCCCCATCCATTCCCGTTGTTATTTTGGTTCTGTTGATTTTGAGCTTGTGATTTCTTGGAGTTTCTCTTTTTGATAACATCAGTTTTCAAAGAGAGTGGTCTCATTGTACCATGTAACTTTTGGAAAAGACCACAAGCGTTACATAGTGTGTTTCCTTGGGTATCTCTTCTCCATAGGGGTGTCTTTGTTGTTTTACAGTTGGTACAGCTTGTCTTTGGTTTTTGTTGTTCTGTGGACTGGGTTACAGATGTATTTGTTGAAACGTGCTGTTGGGATTGGGTTGATGATGTTGGACTTGATTTTGTTGACGTTGTAGTAGCTTTAACTGGTGTTATACCCGACGATGGTTCAGATTTTATAAGTGGTTGTTTGGATTGTATCGTTGTTGTTGGAGCTGCCACTTTCGTCGTCGTTGTAGTCTGGTTCTCAACTTTTTTCAAAACTAGAGAATTGGGATCCAGGACATCAAACATAATTTGATCACCGTCTTGACCCTTATCTTTTTTCTTTTCCTTTTCCTTATTGTTATTGCTCACACCACTGTCAGCATTATTAATATCACCATTTGAATTTGATCCATTTTCATCGTGTAATTTTTGTAAATAATCGTAATCACATTCATTATTTAAAAACTTATCATTTGATAAATCTAATAAGTCCGAGATATTCAAAGATAATTCTTGTTTTCTTTGTCTTTTTGGTTTTGAAGTAGCATTCTGATTTCGATTTTGACTTTGGAAACCAACAGAAGGACTTTCACAACCTTTACTTATTGGAGTGATGCCACCTGTGCCGGCCACAAAGCCACTATTTCTTCTTCCTGAACTATTATTATTGTTGTTGCTGTTGTTGTTAGAATAAGCAAACAAGGAATCACTGACACCAGGAGGAGTAATTAAACTGGAGTTCACTGAATTCTTCAAAGAAGTTAAGAAATTAGCTTCAACATTATTGGTAGTTGTACTGGTGGTGGCAGTGGCAGTGGTTGTCCTCGTTGATGTACTTGAAGATGAGGAAGTGGTTGAAGAATTAGAAGAGATTGAAATTGAAGGGTTTGTAAAAGGAGTAAGTATATCTTCTTCATCTAACGTACCCAAGTTTAACATTTGTAAAGTTGATTGATCTAAGAATGAACTTGAAGGTAATGAAGATAAAGATGATTGAGAACGTAAATCAGACTCTGAGTGTTGTTTCGTTATAGTAGAGTTGTTGCTGTCTTTAGGGGTTGTGTTGGTGGTACTGTTGATGTCAGATTGAATTTTTTTTGATTCTTGTCTAGTTGATCTATTTTGAATTCTAGGGTATAGAGGTAGGATGTTTTTAGCATTTGCATAGATATCCCATATTGAGTTTTGAGGTGAAGTGTTGTTATTGGATTGTTGAGACATCTTGGGGTGTCAAAGTGTGAAAGTGGTACCAACTTGTGGTGGAACTTGGAAGTTAAAGATGAAAACTGAAAGTAAGATGACGCAGACGCAGGTGATGAAAAAAGGGCTCTATAAGTTCAGTAGTTGTAAGTTGGGAGTAGATCAGAGGGGGTGAAGCCAGAAGAGGAGAAGACGATATGGGTATGGCTTAAATCTGGAGATAAGAGAGTGATATATGAGTGATAGAGATGATAAGATAAAGTAGGGTGTTAAGTAAGAGGATGTAGGCTATTTGCACAAGTAGTACAACTGAAATGGCAATGGCAATGGCAATATTTTGAATTCTCAACTCAGCACAAAATTTTGTACTAGTATATGTGTGCGTACGTACGTACTAAGACTGTAGACTGTAGACTGTCCTGTCACTTAATTAATGAATTCTTCTCAAGTGACGTTTGTGACGTTTTTTCACGGTTTCACTGGGTAGTGTACCAGCAAAGCCGTACAAGGGAATAAATATATTATATATTTTATTATATTCCCTTGTATTCCTTTAATTAGAGAGTTATGTCACGGCTTACCTAATTGACTGAGGATGGTCGATCCTCTTAACCTCTGGTGCACGGGTGCACAGATGTACGGGTGCACGGGTGGTTTGATGTTTGATGGCTTCTGGTTTTTTCAACTTCTGACCTCTGACTCCTGAGCTTTGCGAATGTTCAATGCGAAAAACTAGTGGAGTTGGTGTAAACAAACCAAAGTTCAAACACTACACCAAAGGGAATCAACACCTTCAAGAACCAGCGCCATCAAATACACCTCTATCAGCCTATCCACTCATCCACTCATCCACCCATTTACATACAATGTCTTATCATTGGTCCACCACGCCGTTCATTCAATTGTACGACAACATCCAATCCAACCCCGATGATACAACTCAACAACAACAAATCTCTCTTTTACTACATGACTTATCAAACCTAATTAAGCATCCTTCCAAAAATGATTCAAGTAGAAAAACTTTAGAATCAGGTAAAGTCAAATTCAGCGATGACTTGGAATATGAATTAAATCATCAATTCAAATTAGATTCAATTAAATTGGCTGATGATTTAAATTTGGATGAAATTAGTTCTGCTGAATTGTTATTCTTGGCTAATGATATCAACAATGGTAATGGTGGTGATTTAGATTTAGGTATCAGCTTACATGATTCTGCAATGGCTAATTACTATACTAGACGACAATACATCTTACAGATCTTACTTTATTACATCTGTATGAATTCTCCTTTGGTTACTTCTATAGTGAATTCTTATTTCCCTTCACTACTTTTAGAATGTTTCAAATTAGTTGAAGAAGAACTAGATTCAATCAAACAATCAATTGAAAAATCCAAAATCTTGAACAACCCAAACAATCCAAACACTGGCAATAACATCAACAACATCCATAGTTTAGAAACAATAAAGTCAATCAATTATAGAAGGGACTCATTATTCAAAGAATATCAACTGTTGGGTGAACTTTTATCAGGCTATGTCTTAAACCATTCTTTGAAATTACAAGATTTTCAAAACTTCCTCTCTCATTTCTCCAGTTTCCAGCCTGATGATATCTTCATCTTGGCTTACATGCCATCAATGTTTCAATACTTATCTTCATTAACGACGTTGTCTGAAAATGACGTCAAGTCAATCCACAAACAATTCATGACTGATTTACAACAACCAGATAAGCTTGCAGAGACTCCAATCAAAGCATTATTGATCTTAGTGTTTTTAACTAATTTTATTGACTGGTGTAAAGTTGATGATTCAATCACTGCCACAAATAGAACAAAACAATATGAATTCACCAAAAATGTCGATGAACCAATGCGTCAAACTTTCAATTTGGGTTCAATGGAACAATTCCTATCCATTTGTGCAGACACATCATTAATGGAAACAGGTGAATTGTTTTATAACTTCAGACCTTTTTTACAACAACATATTCCCAAGTTTGTCGCTACTAGATTATTGGACATTGATGATGTTGCAACAAGTGAATTGAAAAGAGCACTGCAACAACAGCAACAACAAAATCGTCTTAATGGTACTGCCACTGCTAATACTCCATCTCAAGTTGATAAGATTTATGTTTCAAACTTCGAGTTTTCATTGGATGATCAATTCATTGATTTTTGTGCTCCAATTTTCAGCAATTTTGTTCATTCATTCATCACGAATTCAGCTTTCATTTTAACTTACTTAAGAGATATGGAAGAAGATTTGTTATTATCAGGTGAAGATTTCGATTTGGGTAATTTATCAGAGAATTCAGAATTAGAGAGGTTTTATGTGGCTATGTTTTATCTTTACTCCTCAAGAGAACAACTCGCTTCTGAGTTTTGGTCAGATACGAATTCCACTTCATATGGATTCTTACAATGGGCTTCCCGTTGTAATTCTCCTTTGATTATCTCCACTTTCTGTTTGACTTTGTCTGCATTGGCTACTGGGGGTACAAATGCCATCCATACTTTCAACTTTTTGCAGATTACTAATGCAATGTCTGAGAACAACAACAATAACATCACAACCAATTCAAATAATAAGTCCTTGATCAATAAATACTCTTCAGTTAGTTGGTCTACTATTTACTCTTCTTTAGATTACTACAACTCTGCACTATCCTCCAAAACAACAAGTGAAAACAACACAAACTCCAACTCCAATTCCAACTCAAATCCCAATACTAGCACTACTGCATTAGCATTCCATTTGGGAAATTCAGAAGAACACGTTATTCCTGAATTAGGTGAAGATTCAATCATTTTCATATGTGGATTTTTCCAACTAATCTCTCAAATTGCAAAAAATAGCATCAGAGCGAGAAACGAGTTATTAAAAAGCGACAATTATCAACTATTGCATATCTTGGCTGATTTCTTACAGAATCAAGGAATCCCATTAATTGGTCAAACTTTAATTGTATTGAGTTCACTCGTGAATGATGATTTCAATGACAGAAAGATAATTTGGAATATACTAGATAGTTGGATCTTTGATGATCGTTTGATTGGTCCAAATTCAGGTTCTGGTACAGGTTCACGTGCTCTTGTTGGTAAAAATGGTGTTAATAAAAGTGGTAATGTTGCCATTCAAGATACGTTTAATTTGAAATTAAAAACTTTCAATGAAGTTCATGGATTTGCTTGTTTGATTTCCGAGTTGATGAAACCTATTGAGCAACAAGAGCAAGAACAAAAATTGTCGTTTGATCCATTGGATACTCTATACCCAATTGATTTAGGGTCCCGTTACAGAAAACAAGGTGTTTGGATCTACGTTGAGTATCTTTCCAAAGACGCCTTTGTGAAATTGTTCAATTCTGACACGACCCCAGAGGAACGTGACTCATTGGTTTCTGTGATATTACAATTCTGGGAAAGATGTTTGCTTCAATTGGACCCTGAACTAATTTTGAATTCCGCTGCGTGCAAATTGAAAGATTTGGATAATATCACCATGAACAAATCCATTATTCGTTTCTTACAATCAAATCCAGGTTCAGCTGTGTTGAATTTCCTTTATAATCCTAAGATCCATGATTTGTTGTTCAATGTTGCCTCTCTCGGTATCGATAAGTTGAATGAGTTGCCTGTGAATGACAAGAAATCTAAAATTGTCACCAAGACATTACAAGTGTTGGAATTGTTATTACAAAGAGAAAAATTCTTCATTGATGAGTTGTTATCTATTTTGTTGTTACCTGATAATCCATTCCATTTACCTTTTAACGTTGGTACATCAGGTTATGCTTCTTTTTTCGAAGTATTGTTAATTCACCTTCCATTTGTGGCTCATGTGGCATTATATGTTGGTTCATCAAACTTGGAATTGGCTAGAGTGTCACTACGTTTATTCAACAGAATTGTATCTTCTTCAACTTTCAACGGTGGTGCTAATTCTGTTGCTGGCGGTAATGGGTCACGTAGAGGCAATGGTTCAACACAAGGTGGTGCTGGTGTTGATTCAAACTATACCAGTTTGTTAAACAAGAATAGAATTTTAACGATGCTTGAAACTGTGGATGAATCGACTAGAATCAGATACGCATTCATCAACCAATTTGAATCTTGTCTATTGAATGATGGATCAATTGAAGATTCAAGAAACGTTTCTTTGAAACTTGAGATTTTACAACTCATCGATTCCAATTTGTTTGTCGGCTATTCCAATGCCACTATTAGTCATTTCATGCTTGGGTTTAATACTAAAAACAGCATGATGTCATTTGGTTCTGAGTCGGATGAAGGTACCATTAACTCACCTAGATCTTTGCTGGTTTCTTTCGTTACTGTTTTGAAAGATACACTAACGTATCTTTCTAATTCAACTAATGTTCCTTATCCACCAGCGAGAATCTGCTCTTTGATCTTACAGATCTTGCTCAAGCTTTGCAAATCTAATTCGACTGGTCACTTGATGTTACCATATCTAAGAAACCAAAGTTTATGTTTATTCTTGCTTCAAACAACATCTAAAGTGTACGGTGATATGACTTCCTGGGATGGCCATAAATTTGAACCTAATTTCTCAATAGAGAACAAATTCTCAACTTTTGGCAATCATGCTTTGACGTTGGTTGATTTCATTACAATTAGAAACTTGTTGCTTCAATTGGTGTCTATTGAATTACATTCGGTCTCGCTATCTGGTTCAATGTCATTGTTACAAAGTTATGTGGTAAGTTTAACCAATATAGATGATCATTTGAGTGGGTCACCTAAGATCTTGGAATTGTTGGATGTCTTGGAGTTCATGCCTCGTAATATGATCGAGAAAGCTGATCAATTGTTTAGTGGGTTTGATTTTGACTATGTTTCGAGTAAGATTAAAGTGAAGACTGAGATCTC
The DNA here is from genome assembly GCA_030579935.1 of Ambrosiozyma cicatricosa. Taxonomy (NCBI): domain Eukaryota; kingdom Fungi; phylum Ascomycota; class Pichiomycetes; order Pichiales; family Pichiaceae; genus Ambrosiozyma; species Ambrosiozyma cicatricosa. Next base: position 10,612 of record JAKTRY010000078.1, on the reverse strand, counting down.
TGTTGATGCCGACGGTAATAGTGGTCCAAACTCAGATTCTTCTTCCAATTCATTTGATATGAGTGTCATTGATCAATTGGTGAAACTGTTCGGTACAGAATCCAAAGCTTTAGGTTTGCTGCATTCTTCGGAAAACAATGAAGTCAATTTGTTATTTACAAGGGAGAAATCAAACTTGAAGAAAATTCTATCTAATACAATAGCATTCGATACTTTGCGTAACGCTTCTTTACAATTCTTACACTCTTGGGTCGTGCTAGTACAAATCATTGCAGTTGATGGTAAACTAAACTACACAGAACGCACAAACTTTATCCTTGAAGTGTTCCAATACGTGATTCCTAAAACAAATGACTTTATCAAATGTGACGGTGGTGATTTAACAACAAGTGGTTGTGCTGAAGAACTCATATCCCTTTGTGTTTCATTGTTCCACATCTATGAAAATGATCGTAAGTCAATGTTCCCAACTTTGAAAGAACGTGAAACTAGTGCTTACTTGGATTCAACTCGTTTATTCCCTGTTTTCACATGTTGTGTCATGGGTATCGTTTCAAATCAATCCACCGCTCCAATTAGATCCGATTTGTATGTTTTGGCAAACAGTTATTTACAACAGTGTATGGTCAACAAAAAAGTCATTACGGATTTGATGATTTATGTTCGTTCTGTGGACTATCTTTTCCTTGGCGTTGTTTGTAATGATAGTTTGGTTGGTGATGGTCCTTGTCGAATCACTTCACTTTTGTTGTTAGAATCATTGTTAAAGATTTTGATGGTGCTTCAGGATGGTAGTGGTAATTCCGCTGGTAATGGTAACAATGAAAGTAATTTCATTTTAGATTTGATGTGTAAGAATAACTATCTTTCACAATTAATTCAGAAGCTGAAAACTACTGATGAAATGTTCAGACAATGTCTTGATGATGGAAGCCAGACCAGCAAAAACAATAATGGAAACAACCGCAATAAGTCACAATCAAATGGTAACTCAGGTATTACAATCCACGCATTACTTTACGAACTAACAACATTCAAAGTCACATTATGTTTCCTAACAAGAACAGCACAAACAAGATTTGGTTCACAACAATTACTAAACAATGATATCTTTGGAATCATAAAAGACTGTCGTTTCTTAAACGTTGATGCTGACTTAGGATTTGATTTGAATTTACAAGACTCCGACGAACCTAATGGAGTATCACCAGAATCACAACCACAAAGATTTGTCAAATTGAGTATATCATTAGACACTCCATTAACACTAGCATTTGGTGTCACTGGCCATCAAACCAACAATGCCACAGACGTTAGAGGCCAAATTCCCGAGAAATTATCATACTATGAGATTTTCATTCCTGTTTTCCAATTGATCAATGCTGTGGTTATCTCATTGGGTCCTCAGAATGAAACTAGTTTGGGTCTTGCTTCTGGGTTGAAACAACATTTTGCAGGTTTGATCACTGGAGTTTTGAAAAGAGAGATTATTATCGAGGAAAAATTGAATCGTTCTGGTTTCAGTTCGGGTCCTGGTAATAAGAAGAGTAGTGATGCCGATGAGAAGTTGAAAATGATTAAGTCGGGTGTTGATTATGGTAAATTGGAGTCTATTAGAGAGTTGAGTCAGTTGTTTACTTTGCTGAATACGTTGGTTTAATCTTTGCTCATGGAAGTAAATTGACGTTCTTGTTTTTTGTTTAACCTTTTTTTTTCTAGTTTTCTTTCATATTCTGTTTTAATTATCTTCATTTGTTTCATCATTTGTATCAAAACTTGAGCTATATTATTATGAATGCTCCAATTTTAATTAATTTGCTTATAAGTTATTACCTATACTAGTCAAAACGCAAAAAAACACCTTTAATATTGCTCAATCTGGAAGGAGTCAAATGATACAGCCTTCGAAAATTTGGCTTCATCAGTCACCTACATGTATATATTAGAAAACAAAACCCAACCTATATAGTATCAATCCACAATAAACCCTGGATTCTTCTCCCTCCATTTTATTTCAGCTTGGCCCTCATCAGACAAAGTAACCGGAGGGCCTTGATCGTGTGGTTTCATATTATCAAGGAACTCGATAAACTCAAACATCCTGTTTGTTGTTTTTGAATGTGGAACTTTGAAATAACTCTTCTTCTGTTTATGGTCTGAATGTTTCAAGATATCATTTGTCGGATCATCAAAACCTGGGAAGTCTAACCTTTCAAAACTGTTTAACATAGCATCTATCCTTTTCGGATGAACTTTCAATTGTTTGAGCTTGAAGACTAGACGATTCCGTTCTTTTTGGTTGAGTAAACCTTCATCCTTTTTGAAAACATTGGGCATAATTGGATCATCTAGGCTATTATCTAACTTAGAGCTAGGAAACGCAAAACCAACATGAGAAGAACCTGTATAAGGATGCTGTTGACGTTCTGTAGTGGCAAGTGGTTTCGTTGCAATCTCTATCAAGTTTATATCATCGTCGTCAAATTGAAAGCTACTGCTCAAATCATCATCACCAAGCTTGGGGACTGGTTTCTTTTCACTTTCATCATCAAGTACAATCAAACTTTCCTTACCGCTGTAATCAGTGATAGAATTGGGCACTGGATTAGTTACTTTGGCATACGATCTCAGACCAAGATTAGTGATATGTGCCTGTTGTTTGCTTGATAAAATCCGTTTCTGATAGTTTGACATTTCTGAGTTTTCAGTATGAGTGCCATTTTCACTGTCATCATCCATAGCATTTGTTGGGACTTTCTTAAGTAAGGAAGTGACGGAACGAACCTGAGCTACTCTTTTTCTCACAGGTAACGGTTGGTTCTCAATTGAATTGACTTTCTTGTTAGTCAGTAATTTCACTGGCTTTACACCATTTCCAATATTGTTTTCGTTTTCATTGAAAGTAATAGGTTGTAATGGTTTGCTGTATGGCACTGTTGTTACTGTGGAGGAAATGGAGCAATCTGATGGGTCTTTCTTCATGTGCATCTTTTTGTTGATCGGTCTGATTGGTGAAATGGTTTCAATATCATCTTCAGAATCTGACAACATATCTTCCAACTTGTTCAAGTTCTCTTCATTTTGCGTTGACTTTGCTGAGCTCAACTTGCATCTAGGTTTGATGTTATCCAATGACGCAAGGATATCATCTTCATCATCCGAGGTAAAAGAGACCGAGCCATCGCTAATGGATATAGATCGTTCAATTCGGGTTTGATTCTCAGTGGCAGTACCTTTCTCACTTAACAATGAAATGTCATCTAACTCTTCTTTTTCAGTAGGGAAAACATTGGAGTCTGTATGATTACCTAGTTCTGAACCCACAATGCCATCATCCAAACCATTATTATCACTTACCACCTTATCAATTCTCTTTGGAACATCTAACATTTCAATAGGTTCATCATCACTGATATCGAACTCAGAATCACTGACATAATCAGGGCATTTATTCTGGTTATCATTCTTTGTAACCCCATTCGCTGAAAGTGTCCCTTTGGTTCTAGTAGCCAAAGGCAAATCATCATCTTCATCTTCGATAACGTCCACCTCCATGTCCACCTCATCTAGTACCTCTTTAACGTCCACAATAGATGATCTCCTGCTCGAAGAAGACATTTTTGACAATCCAAGCGATGCAGCAGAGAACTTGAAAGCATCCGTCTTATTAGTGGGAGTGCTTGTATCATAATTATGGGATCTCGGCTGACTTGAATGATTGATCGAGTTTGGGTTGGAAGAAAGCATTTGACTGAAAGATGGCAGTTTAGTTTCTTCATCATCACTTTCACAGTCGTCGAACTCAGGCTCATCTTCTAATCTGTATTTTTTCTTTACAATCTTAGTCTTCTTCAGCTTGTCATTAATTTCAGGCATTTGGGCAGTTGTGGAATTTCTCTTTGTACCGTTGGCTTTCATCTCATCTGCGAGAGAATTGATGGCACCTTTCTTCTTCAGCAATTCAGTGACACTTCTGAACCCAGTTGCAACGTTATCAGGCATATTGAACTTTCTTGGCTGTTTCTTCTTCTTCTTATTCACCAATGATTTGGGGTTACTTCTGGTGCTGCCGTTTACAGTCTTCGCCATCAGTTTCAAAAATGCATCAGAATTCTCATTTTCACTTTCCTTTAACAACAACAATGTATCTTCATTAATAGTGATTCTTTGTTTGACTACTCTAGGATGACAACTTTCTGGCAGTATTCGATCGCTTTTCACAAACTTGAATTCATCTGGATTATTCATCTTCTTTTGAATGAAAGAGTAATTATCCATGGCTTTTTCAAATTTACTTCTTTCGTTTGAAGAAAACAGTAAAACAACTTTACCATCTCTCTTTCTACCAGTTCTACCCATTCTTTGAATATTCTTGATTGGGGATTGAGTGGAATCAAAGCAGACAATCAGATCAACCTCACCAATATCCAAACCTTCTTCACCGATAGACGTAGCCACTAAAATGTTGAATTCTCCTTTCTTGAAATTTTCAATCAATTGTTTTTGCAGTTGTTGATTCATACCCTTTATTTGAGCTAGTTCCGAAGTTGATGTGGCTAGATTATCAAGGCCACGGTTGGATGGACGGGCAGTATCCTTACCTTTATCTTTACCAGTTTCTCCTTTTCTATTATTCTTTTTCTTCTTCTTTTTGGCATAGTTCACATCATCAAACTTTTCCTTTTCTTTGGCCTGACCAATAAAAATATGCGGTCTCAAAGTATTTGGCAAATGGTAAAACTTGTTTGCTGATTCGATACAATTCACCAGCTCCAATGCATTTTCTCTGAACTCAGTAAACACAATAACTGAAGAATTTTCACCTTTATGATCTTCAAAAAACTCCACCAACTCATCTATCAAGTATTTCAGTTTGGTGTGGGAAAACAATCCTCTGATAACTTCAGCCTTGGCTGCTTTGCGATCATCTTCAGCAATCAACTCTTCAACGTACTTTTTGACTTCTGCAACATTAGCATCATAATAAAAGGCAGCCCCAATGGCATTGGTTGATTTCTTGTCGTTGTATTTAGTTGTGAACTCTTTGTATTTTTCGGTGAAGAAAGAGTAAAACGTCTTGATTCCGTAAATGTTCAACCTTCTAAAAAAGGTACCTACAGTACCAATGACTTGCAATCTAAAATACTGATTCCATTTGTAACCTTCTTGGATATCAGTTCTTCTGATCAATCTTTGAGAAGCTTCCATTGCTAGAAAATGATTGATTTTGGTAGGATCTGTGATATCATAAATACCAGCACTATTCACCACTTCCAAAATAGGCAGAATTGCATCACACAATTTTGATGTTATTTCGTGGATCTCAGGTGTTGGATCGCAATCTAATTTTAACAAGTCTTTCACTTTGATGTATTTGGCGATATCTTCATCATCTTCTGTCCTCACTTCGATCTTGGATATGGATAGGTTGTAAACAATATCTTGAATCGCCTCTGTTGTAGCACCAGGTGTAGCAGTCAATGCTAACACTCTGAAACTGGTGTTGTATTGGGTAATATATCGCGTCACTTTGACGTAAGCATAGTTTCCTCTGGCACGATGAGCTTCATCAACAACTAAACAAACAACTGCTTTTGGATCCAACAGTCCATTTCTTAAATCATTATCCACAACTTGAGGGGTGGTGAAAAACACACGATTGGAATCCCATATCTCTCTTCTATTTTTCTTCGACTTATCCAACAAGATAGCAATATCGGTATTGGATATTCCTGAAATTCCATAGAATGCTTTGATCTGTTGGGCCACCAATGGTTTTGTAGGGGCCATGAACACAATTTTAGCAGTCTTTGTCCATCTGTAAAAATTTAGCATTACCGTTGAAGCAATGAAAGTCTTACCCAAACCTGTGGGTAAAGAACACAAAAGGTTTTCAAAAAGGGCACTTTTCACAATGTCAAATTGGTAGTCCCTCACTTCCATGTTGGTGGGATAGATGTAGGTAGACAAATTATCATAGTTGAGGTCGTGATGGGTGGCTCCAAAGGACACGTTTGTTTCTCTAATCTCTTCATATTCCAGTTCTGGATCATCTAGTATTATTGAATTTGTGTTGTTCGTGAGTTTAGATTGGCCTATTCGTATTATGGTAGAAGACTTGTTCACAGCGTTTTGATTGTGTTGTTGGTGAGGAAGAAACAGGACGTCTTCGCCATTGTCACTGAATTCGAAATCTGACTCTGACTCAGTACGTGATTCCACATTGACGGCCATTATTTGGCAGGTTGGAGGTTTGGTGGGTGTGTTGTTTGTGTGTTTGATGTTGTTGCTCTTTTCTTGCCTGCAAACACGTCTTGCAGAATCTGTTGATTTCATCTTACTTTTTCGTGTTTGGGTTTGAGATACTTCTCTGAGGTAGTTTAGATGCGCACACGTTCAATTCTGAGCCAGCTCCAAAATCCATCGACTGCAAGTCTCAAGACAAATATCAGATGTGTGTTCAGGCTTCCGTCATCAGCAAATCCACTTAAGGCCTTAACTTCATATAATTACATGCCACCAGAATGACATCCACAATACAATCACAGTTATGGAAGCATTCCCCTCTAACATCCAGTGGCAGACCTGTTCTCTTGGAAAAAGAACGTGAGATATCCATACAGGACAACATTGGGCTCTATCAGGACAACTTAAAACTACGTGACTATCAAAATGGTCGTATCTATCTTACAAGCAGAAGACTTATTTTTGTCGTCAACAGCAACAGAATCAAAAACAAAAACGTTAAGTATACAAGCATTGCACTTGACATGGTGGAAATTAGCCGGTTGGAGTTATACACAGGTTTTCTCAAGTCTAGCCCAAAAATCATCATACATATGAAACCCAAAGATAATTCAGTAACAACATCCGATATTCCAAAGGCACTATATTCATCGCAAACCAATGATGATGAAATTTATCAACATGCTGTGAATTGGGTGTGCCCCATTTGCTATTTTTCAAACCCAATCCCAGCCAAGCAGGTATCGGCCATCAAACGAGGGTTATCTAAGGCAGAACTTCCGGTATGTCACTCCTGTGGAGTAAAAGCCAGCAAAGAGATTATCGACCAATTGCAAGAAGATGCAAAGGCTGCATCGAATTCACAACCCAAACCACAGGAAATAGATTATTTAACACTTGACGGATCACAGTGTACAAAATGTACTTTCATCAATCATCCATCCATGTTGCACTGTGAAATGTGTGGCGCTCCTTTGGCATCTTTGAATCTTCCCACCCAACTACTTGATCCTTCAGCATTACATACTCATGGAAATTCCTCAAGTGTATCTGCATCAAAATCAGTACTTACGCTTCGAACGGAAGAATACAACAACAGCAAACCACCAAACGAGAACACTATCAAGCTTAGCTTTAGAAATGGAGGTTCAAGATTGTTTTATCAAAAATTCCAAGAGGCCATAGAGAAAGCAGAATGGCGGTATGCAGACGAGAATGATGGATCAAATAGAGGAGCCATCAGATTGACTCCTGGAATGGATGCAAATACAATGTCTAGCCACGATTTGACAAATCAATTTGAGAAGGCTGTCCAAGAAAACAACAAGAACAAGGTGCATGTCCCACAAAGTGTTGGTATACATGGATTGCAGGCAAACCACACGAAGAAGAACTATGAAACATCGATATTGATGAACAACTCACTGCAAGATTTGGAAATTTTGATGGCTAAAGGAAAAGAGTTGATCAAATTGGGAAGATCATATCAGTTACTTCTTATGAATGACAGTTCAAACAAAAATTCAGCAAGTCAACAAATTGATGAAAATGTCTCATTACTTCATAATTCGAAAGCATCAATTAAAATTTTGGATAACATTATAACCAAAAATGAATTCTCAAAATCATATGCCAACTTTTCCAAATTGACAAGTTTAGCAAATTTGAAGAAAGGAAACTCAACAGCACATAGAACTTCGACAACAACTAAAAGTGGGTTTTCTACGTTATACATTGAGGAACTAGCAAGACAAATTTTTGAATTTGTTGTTGATGAGAACCTGTTAGATAAAAACAATGGATTGATTACACTTTATGAATTGTACAGTTCGTACAATAAAGCAAGAGGAATCAATCTTATTTCACCCGTTGAACTATACGATTGTGTTGCATACTTTGACAAATTAAACCTCAATTTGAAAGTGACCCGTCTTGATACTGAACCGAACAACAATAAATATGAAGCTGATAATTCCACAACCCAAAACTTATACATTGTAAGCAAGCGGAAAAACTCCTCCTACTCTACTTCTCAGAAATTGTTGACACACATAAAAAAGTCATATGATTCCTCTAGTGGTCCTGTCAAACAAGGCTGCTCAGTATTACAATTTCAAAATTTGAAAGCTTTCAAGATGAATTATTTGATCTTGCAAACATTGTTGAACAATTTATTGAACCAAGCTGATTTGGTGGTTGATTTCAAATTAGAAGGTGCTTACTATTATCCGAATATGATAAGAGATTTCAGTTGGGATCTTGATGCTTCAATTGACCATGATGCTGAGAATAGTAGTGCCGGTGGTGATAAGAAAGGTTCGAAAAAGGCCACTAGCAATGTCGTCAATACTGCTATAGATATGAATGCCGCTTCCTCTATGTACACAGAAACAGATAATGTTCCAATTTTATTTGGTTCTGATGGTAATTCAAGCAACTTTATGACTAATGAAACAATGAAAGATCTAGCTGGGTTGGATTTCTCTTAAGCAAGCACCATCTATAATGGCTTTTTTTCATGTATAATCGGCTTTTGGGTAATGCAAGTTGTATTATTGATGTCAAGAAAAGAAGTACATATATAAAAAAAGCCAAATAGTAAAAATAATCTAAAGAAAAATTATAATGTAGTAGCTAGCAATGCAAATTGGAGGAGGATTGGAAAACGACGACAGATGAAATGGGTTCCGTTGGCTCAGCACACAGTCCACACATGGATGTTCATTAATTGAGTTGTGAAACTTGAAGATCTTTAATTCGGACCATACTTGCTACCACCAGACACATTAACAGCAACAGAACCGGCACTAGCAAGATGTGAATTTTGGGTTCCGGATCCAGAAGATTGAGAAGTATCGGGTGAAGGTGACATAGAGACTATCTTTGGTAATGATTCAATTTGTTCAACGACGAAATTTTTCTCAACCATAAACAATTCATCATGTTTCCGATCTGAATTAAAATCAGCCAGAAAAGAAAGCAGTCTGTCTCTGTTCTTTATCAAAATATCAGTGATGGGTTTTGTCTTTCTTGGATTGGCAATGAACACCTTGAAAACATTGAACGATTCTAATTGAATATTTTTTGATTTATCACCAAGTAAGATCATAATGATCTTAAGATTATGAGGTGAACTGACATATGCTGCCATTAGATGGTAATTAGACTTGCATAAAATCAATTGAGCTAACAAACGTATAGCCTCTCTTTTTGTCACATAACTTTTGCTTGTAATTAAACGATTGATATAATCAATGAATTTCAATTTATGTTCCTGGAAGAACTGTGATGAAACCTCTTTATGTAAAGTCAACAAATCGATCAAGATGGAAAAGGCATCAGTGGAAATCTCAAATGAATCAGATTGGCAATAATCGAAGCATTTCCAGAAAACATTATCAAACAACAAAAAATGTGCAACTTGCTCATACTTGATAGCTTCTTTCAACATTCCTGTGGTATGAATAGATATCTCAGGATTAGCAGTTCCTTTCATCAACATGATCAATATTTGATTCCTTTGTAACAAATAATCAATGGTGGGACTTCTATTGCCAATCTTACGTCTCAAAAGTGAATTGAACAGAAGCACAACAATTTTCCTCGAATCAAATTCAATGTTGCTCAAATTGGAAATCAATAAAACTAAACTATCAGTGGTGTAAACTTCATGTGCCAACTGTGCTAACTGATCCGGTTGAGGTTGTGGGGAATGGTTATGATCATTGATGGATATTGAACTGGAATTTAGTGATCCACTGCTATTTGAAGATGAATCATAGGGTCCTCCATTCACAATTGCCTTCAGACTTATTAGGTATCGTGTCACTTCATCTTGTGCTTTCTTCTTATCATTTGCTGTGTCCATCTTGGTGATTTGTTCATTCATGGCACGAATCAACTCAGCAGGAGTCTTGGGATTTCTTTTAAACAAGAACGCCATGGTGTCTCTTTGTAGTGTGGTTTTGTGGATATGGATATGTTTGAGGTGAGATGATGGCCGTTTGAATTGATCGGTAGAAAATGTTATTAGAGTTGATTGTGGCTGATCCGGAGACTGTGTGATTTGATGATATGTAAGGAAGACAGGTTAATCGTCTTGTCTTTTCTCCTGTGGACTAAAAAGAAAGGCTGATCCCGATCTCAGTCTTCAGATGTTCAGCCTTAATCAAATTCAAAAACTAAACTTCAAAACTGATAAAAGCGTTTAAAAAATCTCACCTTCCGGGATCGAACCGGAGACCCTAGGATTTCTTCAGAGGTTACAGTCCTATGCTCTTCCAACTGAGCTAAGGTGAGATCTCTGAGGTCTGTGAGGAATCAGATGCTGCGCCGCTCACTCAGCCCCAATTGTACTGCCACACGG
>JAKTRY010000077.1:0-55541 GCA_030579935.1 Ambrosiozyma cicatricosa | reverse complement strand
CTTTGACTGAAGGTTTGCCAGGTGATAACGTTGGTTTCAACGTCAAGAACGTTTCCGTTAAGGAAATCAGAAGAGGTAACGTTTGTGGTGACTCCAAGAACGACCCACCAAAGGGTGCTGCTTCTTTTAATGCTCAAGTTATTATCTTGAACCACCCGGGTCAAATTTCTGCTGGTTACGCTCCAGTTTTGGACTGTCACACTGCCCACATTGCTTGTAAGTTCGACCAATTGTTAGAAAAGATTGACAGAAGATCTGGTAAGAAGATGGAAGACTCTCCAAAGTTCGTCAAGTCCGGTGATGCTGCTATTGTGAAGATGGTCCCATCTAAGCCAATGTGTGTTGAAGCTTTCACTGCTTACCCACCTTTGGGAAGATTTGCCGTCAGAGATATGAGACAAACCGTTGCTGTTGGTGTCATTAAGTCTGTCGACAAGTCTGAAGTTGCAGGTAAGGTTACCAAGGCTGCTCAAAAGGCTGCTAAGAAATAAGCGATATAATTTATGTACTCTTTACAGAATTTATCTTGATTTAACATTTTGAATCTTTGAATTTAAATACTTTTGTTTTATTAGTTTATGATTACGGTAACTTACTTTTAAGTTGCACTATTGACCAATGGTTTTACTTTGGGTTCGGTTGCTTGAAGTTATTTCATCATCTTCATTTTAAGTCTGGAATATATTATAGAGATGACTACGAGTATTGTTGAAATATTCAGAGTAGTAAATTTAAGATTTACAAAAACGTAGTATAGAAAAACCCTGACGAAAAAAAAGACCCAGGACTGAAAAATGAAAACAAATAGTTGTCAGAAAAACAGAGCAAGAAATTGTAATGGACTGATCCGTGAAACTAAAAATCAAATACGTCAACAGCGATAGAATAAATTTTAAGAAATGTGTAATGAAGAAAGGTATATATGCTTGAAAGCTAAGTGGATATCAAAAGACACTTACTTTTTGGAAGTACCCAAAGAGTAGTCACCAGCAATCCATCTGTTGAACATAGCCAAAGAGCTTTCTGGTTGATCGTATGGAACCATGTGACCACCATCAAACATTCTAGCGTAAGTGAAGTAATCATGGTTCTTAACTTCACCAATCTTGGTCTTGCCGTCACCTAGATACAAGTCCTTGATGGAAGCCTTGGAGAAACTCTTACCACCAGACCATTCTAATTCGTTTGACCAAGCTTGGTTACCTAACCAGTTACAGATGAAATCCTTATCACCAGCATAGATAAGAACAGGCAATTCCTTCTCCAAAATTTCAATAACCTTCTTGTGGTATGGCTTCATCCAGTCACCGGCAAACAAGAAGTTTCTGTTGACATCAAAATTACAGGATTCATAGCTGTCAACTTCAGCACCCAACTTTTCCTTAACGAAATCTTGGTTCAAGTATTGATCAATGTATTCCAATCCTTTATAACACAAAGAAGAACCTTCACACATCTTTCTAACGTCATAAACGTTTCTTCCAGTCTTTTGGTATGGACCAATTTGAGCATTGTTACAGTAAATAGCAGCAGGAACACAAGTGAAAACAGATTCAGAGGTATAACAAGCTTCAATCAGGGAAAGACATCTTGGCAAAGTATCCAACATACCTTCACATTCAGCCTCGTTCAAAACTGGTTTGGCACCACTTTCTTCCGAGCAACCCATTTTCTCGTAGTATGGATATTGAGTTAATGGATCAGTCAAACCGTTACCGATCAAAACAGAAGCCAAGTTGAAAGATCTGTCAGCATGAGATAGAATTTCAGCAGCAAAGACAGGAACATAGTGACCACCATATGATTCAGCAGCGATGTGGAATGGCAATTTGGAGTATTCGGAGAATTGTTGGAAGAATAGTTCCAAGAAAGCGTAGACATCCTTACCAGCAGCGACAGTATTAGAGACAGACTGGGAAGAGTAAGAGTAACCGACGTTCACAGGTTGGTCCAAATAAATGACAGAAGCATTGGAATTCCATGAGTATGGGTTGTAGACAGGGTTCAAGTTTTCGTCAATGGCAGAAGAACCTAATTCAAAGAATAAACCAGTCAATGATGAACAACCTGGACCACCGTTCAACCACAGCACAACTGGGTCATTGGCTGGGTCATTTCTACTTTCAAAGAACCAGTAGAAAAAGTGCTTGTCCTCATCCTCAACATCCAAATAACCAGAGTACTGCTTTGTGTGATCAACACCCAAAGCACCTGGATCAGTCTTCTTGACTCTCAGCTTGTAGTTATTTAGTTGTTGCTTCTTATCTTGAACATGGAAGTCCCAGAAAGTATCTGGCTTCTTAGTAACTTTGAATTTTGGTTCAGTGCTTAGTTTCATGTTCTTTAGAGTGTTTGGGAATCTATCCTCCATTTCTGACCACACAGACTTGATACTTTCATCCAATTTTTCAAATGGTTCATCCAAGATACTGGAAATCTCACTCAAGACACTCTTAGAAGTGTCTTTCAGAGAGTTCTTGATGGCGTCAACATCAATTTGCAATGGTTTTTGGTCAAAAGGCTGAGCTTCAGCTTGGGCAGCAGCCGAAGCTATAAAAGAGGCAAGTGAAAGGGTTAAAGAGAGTGATAACTTCATGGTGAATGCTGTAACTGGTTACCACAAAGTCAATTGGTTATTTTAAGGCAAATTTGATGAAAGAGAGGATATCGGCAAGGGCAAAACCCAGTGGCAAAATAGCTTTGATAAGGCCCCAAAGACTTTCTCTGTGTGCCATGAGAATGTCCTATTGCTTAACCGAGGGTCGTGTGCGGACCAAGCTCCGTTCCCGGAAAAGGCCAAATGGCTGTCTGTGTACGGTAATCGGTAAATATTGCGGGCCATACGTGGCTGGTTATCCGACAACGCTGATCTTGTACAGCCACAAACGGCCTTAGTCTCGCTCGACCAGCTCCTATATACAATTGAGTGTGGGAAATCTCGTTATCAGATGGATGGTTGTCCAGTGTCAGTTAGTTTGGTGCAAACATAATTGAAAACCAGCAACATTATCGGTATTTTGACGAAGTTCAACAATGTATTTAACTGCATATAACAATTTACCAAGCCAACAATTCACAAGAACGCCCAACCAACCAAACAGAGTCACAGGTGCAAGAACACAAGAAATCACATCTCAATCAATCGACTCGATAAAATGGCAAACTACACATTATCAGAGAAACTACCAAGTTGCAATCAAACATTACTTGAACAGAAATTTTGAAAGAGCCTGGGATGCAGTGTATCCATCAATAACACAAATTTTGAATGATGGTATCAACAAAATTGACATTTCACTAACTCTGAAATTATTCAAGCTGTATCTTTCATTAATTGATTTGATCATCAAAGAAATAAACCACCATCGTTTGACTGCAGTCACAGCATCTAAAGAAGACTTGAAGTTTCCAAGAATTATCGAGAATGAAGCATTGAGCAGTGAATTGATTGATAATTTCTTGAAAGGAGAACTCCTGCAACAGTTGAAACAAATATCTCCTCCTAATGAACAACTTGACCCAGGATTATTGCTCATGTGTTTCATCATTGAACTAACTAATGGATTTGATCCAACAACCACAAAAACACAGGTGGAGGAGTATCTCATACGGGAAGGAATTTTGGTCAACGGCAAACCAATGGTGATTCAAGATGACGATGATATGACGAATTTGAAAATGGTTGAGTTTTATTTGTTTTGTGTTTTGCCTAAGTTGAACCAACATGACGTTTCGAAAAAATACATCAAGGTTTTGTTTTCATATGAGGAAGCTAGAGTCACTGAGTACCTTGACAAACTTGAGGCTTTGATTAAGGCTGAAAAACAACATGAACCTCACTCTCATATCCAGGAGTCACATGAGCAAACTAATGGTAGTTCGATAAATGGAAGTAAGGGTATCAATGGAGGAACCACGATATCAAAGACAAATCCTGATTCACCTAAGAAACTCAATAAAAATGGAACTTTATCCTCTCGTTCTATGCGTGTTTCTGATTCAACAACCTCCATTTCAGCGGTGACGGACACATCCAATTCGTCATCAACTTTATCACAACTGAAGTTTTGGTATGAGAAACTCGTTGGTAGATTCTCTTCCTCAAGCGATATCATAAAGCTGGCTGTTTTGTTATCGTTTTTGGTGTCCTTTTTGATATCTTTAAATTTCACCAGAGTTGGAAGAAGAAATCTTATTAGAATCAGACAGCGCTTACTTTGGAGAATTCAAAAATTCAAGCAAACACTTCAAATGGGATTAAAGATTTCTTATGTTTAGGCTTTTATATATATATTTGCTGATATACTGTACTCATCATACCATTCTTTCGTTAAATTACATGCATGCATGCAATTTTTACTTACAAACTTCGTACATCGAACACAAGTTAAAATTTGAAAAATGACTAAAAGAACTAGCTGACATATTTCTAAACTCCAAAATTGGGGGAATTTATATCGTATTACACTGTAACTTCTAAGCCTGTTCCCCTTCTTCATCCTTCACAACCCCGGACTCTTTCAATAGTTCTTCGATTTGATCTGGCTTCCATATCTTCAACTGCACTTTACCATCCTTACCGAAACCAACAGTGGCGAATTCAACCTTTTCACTTGTTAACTTGGTACTGTCTGTGGTTTTACTTAACACTTTCAATGCCAATTCTTTAGCAACTTTCAAAGTTATATCGTCTTTGTAATCTTGTTTCAATAATGTTTGAGCACTGGTATTGTTGGCACCAATGCTGGTTGCCTTCCAGCCGGAATAGTTACCAGATGGATTACTTGTGTATAATTGGAAACCGTATCTTTCATCGTAACCAGCAAAGATAAAAGAGACACCGAATGGTCTCAAACCACCATGTTGGGTGTAACCTTGTTTAACATCACAAATTCTTCTAACTAAAGTTTCAATGGGGATATTTTCATTATATGTTTTCAAATATTGTTGTGCCACGTATCTGACATGGTTGATCAATATACCTGCATC
Organism: Ambrosiozyma cicatricosa; assembly: GCA_030579935.1. Classification (NCBI taxonomy): domain Eukaryota; kingdom Fungi; phylum Ascomycota; class Pichiomycetes; order Pichiales; family Pichiaceae; genus Ambrosiozyma; species Ambrosiozyma cicatricosa. The sequence goes on along the minus strand of JAKTRY010000077.1, from coordinate 50,552 downwards.
GGCAGTTAAACCAGCAACGGCACAGACTGTGTTGTCATTCAAAATGTACATTTTTTCAGCTGAAGTATCTTGCTCTAACAATTTGCTTGTCACTTTTCTTTCAGCGGCCAAAACGACACCGTCTGTGGCCATGACACCTATGGATGTACCTGCGTTGTTAATGGCTTCTAAAGCATACTCAACCTATTAATATAATTGATACTCATTGCAATTGAATTGTCAATTGTGTTAGTATATTCGATCATCGTTTGATTGGGAATCGAGGGCAATTCAACACAATTCTTGAATTTGCTTATTGGCCATCTATTCAAAGGTATGCACATACTTGATAAAGTCTTCCTTCAGGAGAGAAAATTGTTGTTCTGGAATCGTATCTTCTTGACATTCTGATGACTGTGAATTGGATGTGATAATGTATGTAATTGAGTCTCTGTATAGAGTTATTGTATCTATGATGGATGAACTTCTCCAATCATCATGTATATTTGCCTTCATGCAATCATCAATATTCGCCAGCGAAATCAAATCGACTCAAATTTTAAAAGGTCGATTTATCGACTTAACATTAATAACCCGACGCGAGTCGCCTTATCGACGGACTAGAAATTTGACTACGTGTGTAAGATTGTGCACCGAAACGGGTTTCAGCTTTCAATTTTATTTTCTAGCAGAACAATTTGATTTGCGAGGGAGGTGCACGAGGTGCACCCTGGATTGTCCCATGGATTTAGCCAAAGTTTTGTCAGTTTGGCGGCAACACAGAGAGCTGCACAGTGGAGCGCGTCCCCTCTGTTGTCCCAAACAAAGTATCATACTCAGTATTTCTCGATGATCAGGTGAGCACTGTGTATCTAAATTTCAGAATTGCGTGTACATGTCGATTAAAAATGAGGAGTGAGAATGAGCAACAGTGCCCGAGAAGTAAGAACGGGTGCCAGGCCCGGCCAGCCTAGAGCATCCGGCATGCATTGCAACGAGAAACAAACAGGAAGAATCAAAATCAATTGAGGAGAACTCTCTGAGAAGGGTCATTCGATAAAGTCGTAGACGTCCATTTTGATGTTTTGAGTCTGATTTCTGCCTCCTCGACATTCTTTTTTTTTCACTTTTAGAACCATCTTTTAAGACAAACAGGTATATTTCCCCTCCTTGCCTATCTCCAACTGATTTCCTTCTTTTTATCACTTTCAGGTTTTGCCCACACACTCGTTTTTTAAACACACACACAAAAAGAACAAAAAAAGAAACACCAAAAATGGTTTCTCTATCCAAATCCGTTCTTTCTTCAATTTGCGTTTCCCTTTTGGCCTCTTCCGTCAATGCCTTGATTCCAATTGAGATTGTCGGTAAGAGATTTGTAAAGCCAGCTCCAAAGGAAGGTGACGATGGTGAAGTTTTCTTCATCAAGGGTGTCGATTACATGCCGGGTGGTGCTTCCGGTTACTCTTCAAGCTCCAAGAGTGATGTCTTGTCTGACGCTGATGCTTGTATGAGAGATGCTTACTTGCTTCAAAAATTAGGTGCTAACACTATCAGAATCTACTCTATTAACCCCGATGTTAACCACGATGAATGCATGTCCATATTTAATTCTGCTGGTATCTACGTCATTTTGGATGTCAACTCTTCCGATCAAGGTGAATACTTGGATAGAGAAAACCCATCTTCCACTTATAACGGTCAATACTTGAAGAACGTGTTCAAGAGAATTGAAGCTTTCAAGAACTTCCCTAACGTTTTGGGTTTCTTTGCCGGTAACGAAGTCATAAACGATCAAGGTAGCTCTGTTAAGAACGCTCCAGCTTACGTCAGAGCGGTTCAAAGAGATATGAAGCAATACATTGCTAAACACGCCGACAGAACCATTCCAGTTGGTTACTCTGCTGCTGAAATCGATGACTTGAGAGCTGCGACTTATGAATACTTTCAATGTAACATTGACGGTGATGAGAAGGATGAATCCAAGTCCGACTTTTACGGTGTTAACTCTTACTCTTGGTGCTCTGGTTCCTCCAACTGGGGCTCTTCTGGTTACTCCAAGGTCAACTCTACTTTCCAGGACACTTCCATCCCTGTTTTCTTCTCTGAATACGGTTGTAACAAGAACACCCCACGTACTTTTGACGAAGTCAGTGAAGGTGTTTACTCTGGTTTGATTGACACTTTGAGTGGTGGTTTGATTTACGAATTCTCCGAAGAAGCTAACCACTACGGTCTGGTTGAACTAGACACCGATGGATCTGCAACTTTACAAGACGATTATGATAACTTGCAATCTCAATACAACAAGACTGAGATTCCAGATATTTCTGAATCTGATGTTGAAGATCCAACTTTGTCCACTTGTAACTCAACCTATATCCAATCCTTATACAAAGGTTTCGGTAACTTCACTTTGCCCGATCAACCAGATGAAGTCACCGACATGATCAACAGTGGTTTGAACTCTACTAACGTTGGAAAGTTGGTTGACTTTGATAACTCTCCATCTAACTACACCATCACTGATGCTGATGGTAATGAAATTTCAGAGGCTTCTATCTCTATTAACCCAACTGCTACAATCAACGAACAGCAAACCACCGCGGTTCCTACTGAAGCTTCCACCACCAAGTCTGCTTCTGCTACTGCTAACGCTGCTTCTTCCAACTCATCATCCGCTAAGTCTTCCTCATCTTCTGGTATTGCTGCCGGAAACGTTGAAATTAACGCTGGTGGTTTAATGTTCATGTTGGGTGTTGGTATCGCCGCTTTGTTGTAGATGGTACGTTGTTTAATCACTAATTATTATTGGTCTTTGTTTAGTTCTTCTCTTACTACGTTTGTTTCTTCAATTCTTTGCTGTATTTTACGAGTTGGTCCCCTATTCTATGTTTTAAAAAAACCTCCTCAATTTTTTTTCTTTTTCAGTTTTTCCACTTGTCCTTTTTAACTACATTTGACCTTTTTTACACTTCTTCGTATAACTTTAAGTTTCTTATTATACGTCTTTGAATTCCAACTTACGAAATAACACTGGCAATTCCTGTACACCACACACCCCGGCCAGGCTTACACAATAAGTGGGATGCCACATAATAGGAATTTTTAGTATCGACACTAGTGTATTTATCAGACAAGTACACCGAAACACAAACAGAAAAGAAAGTACGATTAAATAAACAAAAGATAGCAGTATAAAATATAAAAGAAGATAAAATTGCATTAAGCTTACCTATAAAAGAGACCCGGAATTTTATTTATATGATACAGACAGATACTCACTAGGAATCAACGAAGAAATAACTTAGACAACTAATGATGAATTTTTTTCCTAATTCAATTAAGCATCTAATCTAATTGATCTTCCATCTTGACATCACCTTCAGTATCCTTCTTCTCACCTCTAGAAGCAGCCAGTTTCTCAGCCATCTTAGCCATAGAAGCAGCTTCTTGCTTGGATCTCAACTTATCCTTCAATTCTTGTTGCTTTTGCATGTATCTACCCTTGATCAAGTTACCAATGGAAGCTAATTCTTCATACTTGGCGATGTACTTAGCCTTCTTAGCATCGTAACCGTCTTCGTATAACCATTCTTCGGTATCCATCAACTTCTTGGACAAAGTTTCTCTTTCTTGCTCAGAGGCAAAGTCCTTGTATTGGTCTTCCAATTTACCTCTCAATTCATAAATGTACTCTTCCAAAGCGTTTTTTCTGTCCTCGGTTTCGGCAACCAATTTGTCATCGGCAACCATCTTGAATTCCTTCTCGAGCAATTCAGCTAATCCTTTTTCTGGCAGAGCGTGACCAGAGTAAGCAACTTGCAAGTCCTTGGTCTTCACCAACTTCTTGACAATCTTGTATTCTGGTTCAGCTTCTTCTTCACCTTCAGCTGGTGGGTCCCTTTCAACCAATTCCTTGAATTCCTTCTCTTCAACAATATAAGCGGACTCAATTGTGAAGAAACCAGATGGGTCGTTTCTAACCTTGACCTTAACAGTAGCGGAATCAGAGCCTTCTGGAACTTCAACACCAGTGATCTTCCAGTGAGCAATCTTGTGATCGGTACCCTTTGGCAATTGTTCTGGGTGTGTGTAAAAGGCATCAACTTCAAAGTCAGAAGTTCTGTATAATGTGAGCATCTTGGTAGATGGGAAAGCACCACCCTTAGGGAAGACTTCCAGGTGATCGTTGTCTTCAGCATCCTTGTTCCAGCTGTAAGTGACCGAGAAAGCATTGACATCTTCAAACTTGAATGGTCTAACTCTCAATGTTGGAGAGTGCATGGCACAGATGAAAGCGGCACCTCTGGCGATAGCCTCGTCTTGGTTCAAAGTAAATGACAATGGCTTACCGAAAATTTCAGCCAACTTAACCTTGACAGATGGAACTCTGGTACAACCACCAATAACTTCAATGGAGTCAATATCTTCAATCTTCAAACCAGCAGTTTCCAAAGCTTGTTCAATTGGAACATTGATTCTGGCCAACAATGGAGCAACAAATTCTTCCAATTCTTCTCTGGTCAATTGAGAAGAAACATCAACGTCATTCATGACGGACTCAATGTTGATTGGAGCTTGGGTGTTAGCAGACAAAACCTTCTTCAATTTTTCAGCAGCAGCTAAAACTCTAGCGTAACCCTTGGCGTTTTCTCTAATATCAATCTTGTACTTAGCCTTGAATTCATCAGCAAAGTGTTCAGTGATAGCTCTATCGAAATCTCTACCACCGAAATGCTTGTCAAAAGCAGAACCTAAGATCTTCAATTCACCCTTCTTCAAAGCACCAATGGAGACGGTGTATGAGGAGTGACCAATATCAACAAAGGCAACAATCTTAGCTTTGTCAGTTGGCAAATCGGTCTTGAAGACACCGTAACCAACGGCAGCGGCAGTGACTTCGTTAACGATTCTAACTGGGTTCAAACCAGCAATCTTAGCAGCATCGGCAGCAGCTCTTCTTTGTTGCTCAGTGTACCAGACAGGGACAGCAAGGGCGATATCAGTGATGTTACTCTTTGTTTCCTTAGCGGTGATATCCTTCAATTTGTGTAAATACATGGCTTCTAGTTGAGTAGCAGTGAATTCAGTTTGGGCACCTTGAAATCTAACCTTGGCAGCAACGGCACCATCTTTTTCAATCAATGGAGCAGTGAAATATTGCTTCTCAACGGCAAAATCTGGAGAAGAAGCTGGCAAGGCCAAAATTCTCTTCAAGTTGGAGACAGTGTTCTTCAAGTTGGAAGTTTGTTGATTCTTACCGGTTTCACCAATGGATCTGTTCTTGACACCAAAACCAACGACAGTTGGAGTGGATCTGTTGGAGACTTCATTGACGACAACGTCAATACCTCTGTTTCTTGCGACAGCCACGACAGAGCTGTTGTTACCTAAATCGACACCGAATGGAGTGGACATTATTGCAGATTGTATTTCTATGTAAGATAGGGAAAGGGAAATAGAAAAGGGAACTGAGAGCCTTAAGAATAGCTACAAAACAGGCAGAAAGAGGGTGTACTTATATAGAGTACAACAAATCAAATTTTTCTTCACTTCGACTTCGTTCAACATAAAAAGGCAAATTTTGAAAATTAAAAACGGTGCGCGCACTTCCTTCGCCAACAATTACTAGAAGCTTCTGGCAAAAAGAGTCAGAAAGGACCACACTCGAATGACGTTTGCTGCTCATCTGCTCATTCCAACTGTCCAATGACCATCCTCAAAAGGCCCCAGCCAAGATCATGTAGACTATCTCTAGATGTTGGCAAGAATAGTCTGCAATGTGAGCCAGCCTGGACTCTCCATGAGCCTATACGTCGACACCAGAGACTCGCCCTTGCTCTTAACAACTTCAACGATCCGGTCATAGTCCTCTTTGCCCAAAATGTCTAGTCCGTTCAAGAGAAAGTACACTGTGTGCAAGTTACTCAAACGGTTACAAAGCAACTCGGCATTGTTGGAGCAATTTGCAAAATACTTCTTGACACTGCTCATATCTGCTGATTCGCCAATGTATCCTCTGTTTTCTATGGGAAATGGTTCCGATGATTTGAAGAAACTGTCTGATTTTTCTGGGAAACCATGTGTCAACGAAACGAGCAAATATTCAACAGGGAAACTTGGCTTAGCGTTGTTCTTCACTTGTAATCCGTACTCATTGATCATTTGGTAAAAAATCTCAGGAACGTATCTTTCATCGGTTTGTTCATTGATGTAAACTTGGTTTGGATGTGTAGATGGTGAAATCAAATCTGCCTTCACCAATGCCTCGGCACTTTCAGAAGCTTGATATGCCTCAATGTCAATCTCACCACTGGTGTTACCAGAAATAATACAGGTGACAAATTTAGATGAAAACTTACCTGAGTCACACCATTTGCAAATGTTTGGATACTTGAGTTGCCATTTGACTGAAAAAATCAACTCCAAAGAAGACATGAAAAACGAATCCTTGTGTCTCTTACAAATGACTGAACCATCGCCTTTACCAGCATCTGAAAGATCAGTATAAATAATACCAACAGGAATCAAACCCAAACGTTCTGTGAGTTCCATCACTTTGCTATCATCTTCCCAATTTTGTAAAATTAATCCATCTTCATTGTCCAACTGAGGCAGTTCAAATATCGCTTCAACTTTTGCTTTGATACCGAGAGGAACCTTGTCGTATCTATCATATGAACCAAACATCAGACCAATCCTCTGAGAGCCAGAAAGTCTCCATGCATTGATGAAATTATTGATAACTTCACTATCTTGGAACTCAACATGATCAACCATTCTGAAGTTTTGTCTTTGTAAAGTAATAGCGGAAGGTTGACATTTGGAACATATCCCTCTTGGCCAAGGATCATGACCAGTTGGACATTTCTTGTTAATCTTGAAACTTGTTTCAGATAGAGGAGGAATATATGAACTACCTTCTCCTTTGTTCGTAAGAGCATTCAATTCGCCAATGTGAGCATGGAATGAGATGTGCTTGATGTTGTTTTCTTGCTGATACCCTTTATCCCAAGGTGGCAAAGGGGAACAATATTCACACATACCCTTTTGAGTATGCTTACACAAACTTGTCTTCTTTCTAGGGATTAAACCGTCTCCCTTATCTAGTTCATTATCTATGGCCAATTGCTTGACTGCAGTTTTTGTGGAGTTGATGGCAACATTACCTGAAACAGCACTGCTAGAAGCTGCACCACCAGCTGGAGCCGTTGGAGCAACAGGAGCTTCAACTTTGTTGTAACTCAGATTAAGCATATCACCATGCTTCAAATTCAATCCTCCAACAGTTTGATCTTTCAAGTTGACGGCCAATTCAGTTTTGTTTCCTGGACCTGTAATGCTCAATGTCAGTGGATCAAGACTAGGCAATTTGGTAATCAATTGATCTAACAAGTCTCCAAAATTGGTGGTTGGTTCAGCATTGAGTCTAAACATACCATCTTTTGATCTGAATCTTATAATCTTTTCAAAATCGTCGTTCAATGGGAACATTTGTTTGCTTGTTAGTAAGTGAAATAACAGCGGATACTGTACTCAAAGAATGGAAATTGAAGAGGACAACATACCATTTTGTGATGAAATTTTTAAAGAGTAATGTGAATCCGGTATTTATGGTGATAAAAGATATTAACACAACGAATTGACGAATCTGATGTGTCTTTGTCCGGCTGTTTCCCTGTTGCAGTTATCATTTGCCTTCATAAAGCTCCAGCTTTACCAATTGCAGACTTCACTTCACCTTGACAACTTCAAAGTTCCTCTCATGCGCGCAAAATTTCTGACGGTTCCGATCCTCGGTTACTGTAAGCTGTGACCTCTTTTTTGTAGTCCTGATTCCTGATTATGAATCATGATTGATAGTGGTTTCTTCATTATTTTACTTTACAAGCTCAAACCCCAGTACAACAACAACAATCACAAGAAATCATAGATTAGAAGATAAAACCAAAAGATGAACAGAATATTTATCACCCAAGCGTTAGCCATCCCAAGAAGGTCATATTCAACCACCAATAAAGCTACAAAAGCTGACTACTACCGACTTAAAGCTAAACTGAACCACCAAAAAGATCCAAGTGTACGTGCCAAAGAAATAGAGGAAGCAGCAGCATACAACCCTTTCAAGGCTAGTACAACTACAGTGAGACCAAGAAGAAGAAAATCTCCGAAAACTACAAGCACAGAAGACAAAAAACCTCAGTCCATGACATTTGACACAAGAAGTACCTCCGGGAAGAACCCCGATTTTGATAAAGTATTCGGATACTCAGGAAATAAGAACAAATCAACCAAGTCTTCTCGTAGGGATGTATCATATCGTGAGAACGTCCGTACGATATGTGGACTGAAGGTGCCTCAGAGACCTATCGAGCCTGACACTTGTTGTATGAGTGGTTGCGTTAATTGCGTGTGGGAGTTATTTGAAGATGATATGCAAGAATGGAAACAGATTACTAAGGAAGCTGTCGATAGATTGGTTGCTCAAGGTGATAACGTTGTTGAAATGTGGCCTAAAGGATTTGACCGACCTCCTAAAGAGTTGCCTGATAAGTACATTCCTCCAGAACTTAGAAAAGTTAAGGGTAAGCATGAAGTTAAGAATGAAATGCCTTTGGGATTGGAGGTGTTTGCTAAGTTTGAAAAGATGAAGAAAGCCAAAAAGGCAGCTTCAAGCACTGCTGCTACAACTGGTAATATAACGACGTCTTCTCAAGAACGTGCTAGACTTTAGATTTTATAATTCACTTCGTCAAATACAATACTATCCTCATAATATTTTGTACGAACAACTATTGTTTTTTTCAATCATGCATTAAAAGATCATAAAATCAAAATAGTAATAAAACAAACAAACTCTGTAAAGAAATTGTATAATTGTCGGATATGTTCAGAATCGGGCAGTGGGAAAGCGATCACTGATTGAAATCTCATTTTAATCAAACCTCTCTCTCTATTCGACATCAACACCATTCTTGGAAAGGTAAGCTTTGGCTTCATCAATTTCAAGCAACAACTCCTTATACTTGTCTTCTTTATCCTTGAATGTGAAAACACCCAATCCTAAACTGCCCAAAGCGTAAGCACCAAAGGAAACTAGAGCCCACCATGGCACAACTGGCAATATTTCATTTTGAATAAGTTCACTGGTTGGGATGACACCGAGCAAAAAAGCAAAGTAGATTGCAGAAAGGGTAAATAGTGTAAGCACAGTCTCAGTGGCCTTAGTCATATTTTTGATGCGTTGTTTCTGATTGGTGATGATACTGTCAAGAGACCGAATACGTGTTAAAGATAGGGTTGTTCACTGTTTAGATGAGATGAGTTCAAACTTCGTGTCACTTTTTCAGAGTCCACGCACTGTTCTGTTGACATTTGAACAACGAAGCGCGAGTCGTGTCCCTATCAACTTTCACTAACAGTTGTAAGTATACCAAATTGTCCTAATTAAACCCATATTGATACATAAGAAACTTAATAAAAAAATAGAATAAATATAAATTCAATCATCTGAACTCCTTATTCAAGACCCATCCCTTTTTGATCTTGTCCCACTTGCAAATGGAACGCAACATAGATCTCACAACATTAACAGTTTTTTCATCATGGACATTGATGTTCAAATGATCTAAGATATCACCAGAAGTGCTAAAATAACCATCAATCTCAGACATATAAGTACTCAATCTAAGTATCAAAGCATTAGTATCATCAACAGTCACTTTACGTTTCTTGAGAGTTCCAGTATCATCTTTCTTCTTCTTGATACCCGACAAAATAGATGAAGAAGAAACAGGAGCTTTAGCACCAAAATGACATACTCTTGCTGCATTACTTCTCATTTGTTTGAAAATAGGAGAATCTTCCCTATTTTCAGATGTTAATTTCCGTTTTGTATCTTTGTTCGCTTTACCTGCCTTACCAAACTTACCGGTCCATGTGGGCACAGACACACCAGTCATTGTAGCCAATTTTCTTGATTGTCTGAGTGCATCAGCAGCTTCACGAGCAATCTTACTGGCTTCATTTTCAATGATAGCAGCAGAAGTTGATGCATTGGAAGAGTCTTGTTGCATGATAGAGCCATGTTCTAAAGCTGAATGGATACCTGAGTTCTTGAACAAATTGGACATGAAGTCACCATCATTTTCACCGTTATTTGCATCACTGCTCTTATCCTTGTGTGACTCACCGTCTTCAAATTGTTGTAAATGAGACACACCTTTCATTTTTGAAACTTGAAAGAAGTCATCACAATCTCCAGTTTCATCTTTTGAATTCAATTTTTCTTTACCCCTGCTTCTTAAGAACTTTGACTTTCTCTCCTTGTTCCCCTCATAATTCGTTTCCGAAGCACCAAATAAATCTGCAGTTTCTGTTCCTTTAGTATCTTGATCACCCAAGGTAAATAAATCATGTAGATCATTCATCTTAAAAAATCTTTTCTGTTTCGGGTCTTTCAAAATTTTGTTAGTTAAAAATTGTTTGAAAATTTGACGATGATAAATTTTCTCCTCTATTGAACCGGCAATCATTAATCTATAGATGGTAACATCCTTCTTCTGTCCTAATCTCCATGCTCTTTCTCTGGCTTGTAAATCAGTGGATGGATTCCAATCTGGATCATAAATGATAACTCGACTAGCACCAGTCAAATTAACACCCAATCCTCCAACTCTCGTAGTTAACAAAAAGATATTGTATTCAGGATCATTATTGAAGGTATCAATCAGACCTTGTCTCTGTGCAATCGGAGTAGTACCATCCATACGCAAATAATTATAGCCACCACCTTGTTCTTTGTCCATACTTTCAATGAACTCCGAAAGAATATACAACATTTGACGAGTTTGTGTGAATAGTAACGTCTTTCTTTCTTCCTTTTTCCACAACTCTAAAAGCATCCTGACAACTTGAAGTTTACCTGACCGACTTTGCAATGAGGAAGTTTCTTCTCCAGGTGTCAGCTTGCCTTTAATACTAAGATCAACTAGGTCTGGATGATTACAAATCTTTCTCAATATATCAATACCAAACAATGCATTTCTCCTTCCTTTCAATATTCTTTGTAGATCTTCAGACTCTAAGAAATCTTTATAAAGTTGCTTCTGTTGAGGAGTTAACTTACAGAAAAGCACCATTTCTGACTTTTTGGGAAGATCTTTGGCAACATCGGATTTGACTCTTCTAAGCAAATACGGAGCGACCAACTCTCTCAATATAACAGCACACTTGTACCCAGTCTGAACTTGAACATTAGTTGCATTAGCATAACCACCAAGATTGATAGGAACACAAAATTGTTTCTGAAAGACCGGTAACGTACCCAAACGGCCAGGAAACACAAAATCAAACAAACTCCATAACTCAACTAAGTTATTCTGAATCGGAGTACCCGATAAAATGATTCTATTAGGTGTTTTCAATTTCTTACAAGCCAAAGTGATATAACTGTCTGGATTTCTAATCTTGTGACCTTCGTCAAGTACAACATAACCCCATTTCACATTCAACAAATGTTTGGCATAAATTCTAACACCGACATATGTCGTGATAATGATATGACCTTTTGTAACAACACGATCAACCAAATGTTTAACATTTTTCTCGGTTTGTATGGCACCGACAGATTTCAAATCATAATCTTGATTCAGTAGTAGCGATTCAAGCTCATCGTCTTCATGATCATCAGCAGATTTCTTCTTCTTTTTCGTCATTCCCTGACCAATAGAATGTAAAATTATGGTTCTGAAAGCAGGCCACCATCTATGAAACTCATTACACCACTGTCGTAGAACAGTAGCTGGACAAACAACTAAGACCGGCTTATTGAGTTTCCCACTGTAATGCAAACCAGCCAAAAACGATATAACCTGAACAGTCTTTCCTAATCCCATTTCATCACCAATAATACCGCCCGTTTTTTGAACATATAATTCCCATAACCATTGAACACATGTTTTCTGGTAATCGAATAGAGAGGGGTGTATGTCACCAGGGATTTTAAACTCATTAGTCAAGATAGCATCATTTGCTGTTGGGTGAGGTTTGAACCACTCTGGAACTGACTCGTCATCTATATAATCTTGACGTTTCTGTTTTCTTAAGTCCGATCTTCTCTTGACCCACTCTTTCAATCTCTTTTGATGCACTGTTTCATCACCGTCGTCAATATTGTTGAATTCATCCTTAGCTGGAATCTTTTTCTTAGAAGACATTGCAGTTTTTTCATCTTCGTTGTCGTCGTCGTCGTCAATAGACAAATCTCTAGAATTCGCATCCTCACTATAATCATCATCGTCATTTCTTTTGGTTTGCCATTTTTTTGGAAGATGAACATCTTCATCAGAAAGTACATCATCCTCTTCAACTTTTATGGATTCCTCATTCAAGTCAGCATCCGAATTGATTTCTTGTATTTCATCAGCGCCTCCTTCTTCGTCATCAAATTCTTCTAGACCTGGCCCCATCAAGTTCTGATGTGTGGGCACCGAATGATGATCATTGACATCTTGATCTTCAAAAAATCCATTGGCACTACCAAATGCTGTAATCTTACCAGTTCTGATCAAAAACTCTTTCTTGGTCTCACTAGGCAATTGTTGCACAGTAGAATCAGACTCATCAACTTGCTTTGATTGAGATTTCTGCTTGGCTTCAGATAATCTTTCGGTGATTTCCTTAATATCATGCAATAAAGGATCAATCTCATCTTTTTTCAATTTCTCAATGTCCAATCTAAGTTTCTGCTTGTCAGATATTCTTGTATTTCCACTATTCAATTTACTTTGCAAAGATTTCAATTTAATATCAAGCTTGTTGTACTTTGACTTGGCCTTTTCTAATCTTTTCTCATCCAATTCGATATCTCTTGTAACAATCATCTTATCTGCATCTGCAGCCACTTTTCTTTCCAATGAATCCTGTTCCATGAAACGGACACCAAGGGCCGCCAAGGCTGAATCATTGCTGTTATCTGTTGCAGTGGTTTGTGGTTGTTCTCGGAGATAACTTATTTCATCAATGAGGTGGTTTGATTCTTCTTCTTTCACCTGCACATCTTCATCAGAGCCAGCTTGTGACATTGTTCATATGAGTTGATGTGATTCTAGTCAAGATAATATTTGATGAGATGATGACTTCTAGTCAAAAGTAAATCAGTATTATCTAGCTAGGTTCAATCGATGGCGTAATTTCCACTTTTACTTTTCCTGATTTCTTTACGCGCATAAGAATCTGCAGTCTGCAGACCTCTACTGGCGGATAAATTTATCTTCCTTTCTGATGACTCTTTATCATGATACATGTCTTTCCATATTTACTGGAAAACGCAATTATCTGAATTCGGAAACTCAATAAAATCTCTAGAATGACAGCAGAAATAGAGCCCAGCATTTCATCAACTTTGGAATCAGAAAGAGCCAAGGAACTGGAGTCCTTATTGAAGCCAGCCATTGACCTGATTGTGGAACATGTCAAAGGAACCGATTCCGGAAATATTGATATTGGTCCTAGATTCGACGATCCCAAAGAGCTATACAAGACGCTGAAGTTGGACAACTTGAACAACTTGTTTGAAAAATCAATCTTGTTAGATTCTGAAGAACCAGCCAAGGAATTACTAATTGTTTTTGAACAGGTGCTCAAGAATTCTGTCAACACGTGGCATCCGGGATTCATGGATAAGTTGTATGCTAGCACTAACTCAGTGGGTGTTTTGTCAGATTTACTTTTGTCGATATTGAACACAAACTCCCATGTGTTTACTGTGTCACCAGCTTTGACGGTCATAGAACGTAAGGTTGCGCAGAAATACGCACAATTGTTCGGCTTCAATGGTCCGAACTCTGGAGGTTTGACATTCAGTGGTGGATCATGGTCCAACATCACCAGTTTGCATATGGCTAGAAGTATTTTGTTTCCTGATACCAAATTGAATGGTAACAAGAAGTTTGCTATTTATTCAAGTGTCCATTCCCATTACAGTATCGAAAAGGCTGCCATTTTGGTGGGATTGGGTGCCAATTCCGTCTTCAAAGTTCCTGTTGATGCTCATGGTAGAATGAAGGTTTCCGAATTGGACTCAATCGTTGAAAAAACAATCACTGATGGATACACCCCTTTGTATGTGAATGCTACTGCTGGAACAACTGTCTATGGTTCGTATGACCCATTTGAGGAAATTGGCGCTATCGCTAAGAGACACAACATTTGGTTCCATATCGATGGGTCTTGGGGAGGTAACACTATTTTCAGTCCCACCAGAGCCAGCCGTTTGAAAGGTTCTCATTTGGCTGATTCTATCACTTCTAATCCTCATAAAATGTTAGGTGTTCCAACAACATGCTCCTTTTTGTTAGTTCCGGACGATAGAGTATTTACACAGGCAAATTCATTGTCTGCCCCATACTTATTCCACAACGCTTTAGACGACGAAGAGAATTTTGACCTAGCTAATGGAACCATGGGATGTGGACGTAGAGCCGATGCCTTGAAGTTTTATATGGGTTGGGTTTATTATGGTTCGAAAGGATACCAACAACGTGTTGACCATGCCTACGATATCGGTGAGTACTTTGCCAGAAAGATATCCACTATCAAGGGCTTTAGACTGATCAGTGATATTCCTCCACCATGCTTACAGGTATGTTTTTACTATAATCCTACTGAAAACGACAAGTTAAAGGGAAAAGATATGACCGTCATTACAAGATTCATTGCCACATCTTTACACAAATCTGGCCTATTTCTAATAGACTATGCTCCCAATCCTGATGATGCTATAACTGGCGAAGACAACGGTGAATTTTTCAGAGTTGTTTTCAACTCTCCAATAATAACAAGTGACACTATTGATCATTTAATCGATCAATTTGTCGTGATCGGAGAGAGTGCCAAAAAGTTGATAAAATAGAGACAAATAAATAGACGTTTTTTATGTGTAGATACCGAATAGAGCCTTATATACATGAATCAATAGTAATCTGTGTAGTTGAAGTATCCTTTCAAAAAATTTGAAATCTGAAAGGCAAACACCACCCACTCATTTGACATTCCCAGCGATGATTCATATCATGGATCATCTCTTATGCGTAGAATCCAAACTTTGCAACTTCTTCATTTCTTCTTTTGGATCAAAATCTCCCTCACAGAGCTTTCTATATTGTTCATCGTATTTTCCTGTACTCAAGGTACCATTACCTCTGATTCTCTTGGACATATCAACGATACCTCTCTTGCACTCCAAGAACGTGGCTAATTGGGCTTTGCACAAATCTGGTAAATCTTTAGATAACTCTGGGTTCGCTATACACTCCTTTGGCGTATTTCTCTCGATCATAACACATGGTGATCTTTGTAAGCATATAGCAACTTGTTTCAATTGATCCTTGCAACTGTAAAAAATTCATTTGGATTTTCTCATGTGATGGACCTGTGTTAGTAAGTGAACGACACAATACGTTGTAAGAAGCAGTAACGTTGGCACATCAACGGAACATACCTTGCAACCATGATGGAACGATGTGAATGTATATAATTGTTGTTTATGTTCTGGTTTTGAAGAAACGATGATGGTCTTTCAGTAACCAGGTCCTTTAAAGATGACCATGGTCCCTGGTTGTACAACGTAACAAATCCCGAAAAAATGCGTGCAAATACTGCCCGCTCACCCGTACACCGGCCTTAACCAACCACCTTAATTTCCAGAGAATTCACGCAACCATCATTGATCCGGTACGTTATATGACTGTTTGCATATAGATAGTGCAAAGCAGAAATAGCACCATTTTTCTACTCCTTTCAAACAACTGTCTTATTTTCCCTGTTTCAGAACACCACACTTCAACAAATACAGCATTTCTACATGTCTTTGAGCTTCTTACCAGGTGAACCAAACAGGTCTCCACAATGTTCTGCCTTTGTGAATTGGAACCTAATTCAGATTATTGCTTATTGCTCCGGAAACAATTTGGTGATTCTTACAAAAAATTCCCAACATTTACAAACATTATACCTTGATGAAGATTCATTTGTTATAGATATCAATAGAGTCAATGGTAAAATCGCCATTGCCATGAAAAATCGAGTTCTCATATATACTCCAACAGTTACCAATTTCTACAATTTCAACTTTAATGGAAGAAAAAACATATCTGATTTGTACATTCATTGGAGCTTGGAAACAGAGATTATCAACAAAAGAGACGATTCCAAGATCAATTGCATATGCTGGTCCGATTCATGTGAGATTAGAGATGACGAATTGGACTCAAACCAGTTTTTTGGATTACCCGATGAGTATAACTCCGAAACAAGCTGTGAGTTAGCCGTTGGTTCGGATAAGGCACTGACATTATTCAGATTTTACTATAAGTCTGTCAATAGAGAGAAGAAGATACACAAGAAAACCCTTTGGTTCAAGCCTCAGCCCAATCCTGTCTATTTGGTTCATTTCTCTCCAAATTCTACAGCCATAGCAAGTGTGGGATACTACGACAAGTTGGTTAAGGTTTGGCATAGAGTCAGTTTTGGTATAGAATCCAGTGAATTTCAATTGAGCTATCTTCCTCATCCGACATATGTTACCAGCCTCCGATGGAGGTCGTTACCAAAGATTGCAAAGACAGAGTATACAAGTGTTGCCCCAACTCCTGGACAACCCAATCAGGATAACTCTTCACTGAACTCCTTGAAACCATTTAATAGCAATATCAGAATACCACAATCTCTAGGTTTTTCAGAAGGGGGAAGTTTGACTTCAATCGCTGCCAATTCTAAGGAGCACAACGTTTTATATACCGTGGCTGCTGATTCTGTTCTCCGAGTGTTCACTACGTTTAATTTGGATGGATTTCAAGTTTTCAATGCTGGTTCTTTGGATCTATATGATGGTGTGAATAAACATACAGGTGACAAGAAGAAGTTTGTTTGTATTTTGGATAACCATTTGGTTGACTATGCTTTGACCAAACTGATATCCAACATTGATGAAAAACTAGAAGGCGGATCGCTCAAAGTTGACACACAAGAAAGTGATAGAATTCCAGTAGGCTCAGCTGAATTCGAAAGTTTAGGACAAAGAAGAAGCTCTTTATCCGATTTGCAAGATTTGAACCCAGATATATGTTTTGTGTTTGACAGTGATGCCTCAATCCATCTGTATGGATTGACGAATTTGTCTTCTGCAACCCCTACTCCAATGATTACTTTCAGGCTCAACGAAATTATGAACAAGGATGGAAAAGACACTACTCCAGTTGATATCAAGTGTGGCGATTATTGTATCCCAACTGATGCTAGAGCCATCGCCCTTCAAGATTTCCTTGTAACTTACTATACCAATGATGTTGGCCTGTCATTTGTTATTCATGATCTATTCAAAAACTCGGTTAAAGTTATTGGATTTTCATTTGAAGAGATGTTTATGTTTGAAAAGGAGAGTACAGATCATGAAGTTTTGAAACAAAGATCCTTACCACCTGCGTTGGTGAAAGATACAAATGCCAAAGTCAGCATTGGTAAACTACAACAGAAGTTCACCGGTCATAACAAGTCAGTTAGAAAGTTGATCAGATCAACTGATGGTTCTGCCGTCCTCTCAACAACCAGATTCAATGAGAATTATCTATGGCAAGCGATCAAATTGCATGATGGCTTCCAAACACTTGGTAAACAGTCAACTTTGATGACCACTTCTCCTGTAATTGATGCAGTGATTAGTAAAAACGGTGATTTTGTGGTGACACTTGTTGAGAAAACTCTTCTTTGCTTTGATTGCAGAGAAAAATCCCAGTCAAATGATGACGTGACCAAAAGAGCCCCAGTCATGGCCACCTATCCAGTTGACATTCCCAGTAATTCGGAACTGTTAGATTTCCTTTTGTTACCCGAAGGAAGTTCACATGTGTTGCATATTGTTGCTATTTTCAAAAACCGTTCATGTCAAGCTTGGTCAGTTAACTTTGCCCATGGGTTTGGAAGCTGCACTATTGAACCATGCTCCATTGATAACTTGCCTGAGGATGGCAGCTCATATGGTGAACTTCATATGTCCACCGCAATCAATCCTGTTGGTTGGGAAGAATCCATAGATAAGGTTGGAAGAGATGTCTTATCTGTGGTAAACAAGGATGGTTTTGTGAGAATCTTTTACACCTCTTTCACTGACAACTCAATTAAATGGCATCTTAAAAACTCATTCATGACAGCCATTAAAGATTGTACATTTTTGACTGGCTCTTCCGTGAATAAGCTTGCCATGGTGAACAGTTCCTATGATGAATTTACGATTTGGGATACCCAATTGGGCACGTTGCAATACCAAGAACAATTAGCCGGAGATGATAAAATCAAAGACATTGATTGGACATCCACTGACCTTCATCAGAGTATATTGGCTGTTGGTTTCAAGCTTCATTCTGTTCTATACACTCAATTACGTTTTGACTACACCAACAAGCTTCCATCTTTTGCTAAAATCAAGAAAGTTAACATTGAGAACCAAACAACTCATGAGATAGGTGATTCAATTTGGATGCGTGATGGATTACTTGTGATTGGATCAGGAAATCAATTTTATATCAGCGATAAACGTTTGGATCCATCCTCTGATATGGTCACCCGTCAAGCTATCGGTTCGTTGGAGATTACATCCAAAGATCTTTTCCATTTGACTGCCGCTTTGAATGGTCCTTTGCCTTTATACCATCCTCAGTTTTTGATTCAACTTATGTTTACTGGTAGATTTGACCTCGCTGAGAAGATTTTACTAGCGTTTTTGGATGCATTGAGAGAATTGGATTCAGGTGTTCTTTCGGAGATCACAACACATTTAGGATTTGAAGTTTCCGAATTTCTCAAGTCTTCGAAGAAGACTAACGATATCAAATCCTATCTGTTTGGTAATAAACATCTTCTGACTGAGGACAGAAAATTCACAAGGCAAATGGCTGAAGTTATCAATGAAAAGCTTCAAAAGTTCAAACTTCCATATGTGACAGGCCATCAACAAATCACGTTAGCAACCACGGTGTCAATAATTACGGAAATTTCCGAAAGTTATCAGCATATTTTGGATCAGAATGGATTGAGATTTTTCATGGGTGTGAAGTTGTTCCAGGTGAACCTGACCAAAGAGAGTAGACACAATTCATCGAAGACTGTCACTATGAGAGATGTTTCATTTGCAATGCACAGTGACTATAAAGATTTGCTGTACAATTATATCAACGAACTTTCGAATCTAAAGATTGGTTGGTTAAGCGCCAAGAGATATGGATTAGCTTATTGGTTGGATCACAGTAAGTTGCAAGAAGTCATGGAAAAAATAGCCAGAAATGAATTTTTCAGACATCAAGAAGATCATGATGGCGCCAAGAATCCATCCGTGTGTTCTATTTTCTACTTGTCTCTTAAAAAGAAGCAAGTGCTATTGGGACTATGGAGAACAGCAGTGGGTCATCCTGAACAAGCTAAAATGATTAAGTTCTTGAACAACGACTTCAAAGAAAAGAGATGGAGATCAGCAGCTAACAAGAATGCATTTGTTTTATTGGGTAAACACAGATACTTTGACGCTGCTTATTTCTTTTTATTAGCTGATGCATTGAAGGACTCAGTTAATGTGATAATCAACAAACTAAACGATATACCATTAGCCATTGCTGTTGCAAGAAGTTACGAAGGATCTGACAATGGTCCAGTGTTGAAGCACATCATTATTAACACCATCTTACCGGAAGCAGTGATTTCAGGAAACAGATGGATGATCAGTTGGTGTTTCTGGATGATGGGAGACAAGGCTAGTTCCATCCAATCCTTGATCAAGCCAATGGATTTGGTTATCTCAGATATTCAAAAACATGCGCCTGATTTTAAATCGCCAACTGCACAAAACACACAACATCAAGTGAACAGTCTGAACAATGAGGATCCAGTTTTGCTGCTGATGTATGATTCATTGAGAACGAGACAACTTGACTACTTTAAAGGTGCTTCTAACATGAACCCACAATTTGAATTTGAGTTTGCAGTTAAGGCCGCCACTGTATATCAGGAAATGGGTTGTGATTTTATTTCATTGTATCTTGTGAGAAACTGGGAGTTTTTGGAAGTTGAGTCAAGTGCTGCTGTTCCTGCTTCGAAGTCTAAGAGCAGTACAAGTGATAGTGTGTTTAGCACTCGTGTTATTAAGAAGATTGGTAGCGGATCGGGTACTTCTGTTCAAGAACCAATGAGCGTATTGGATAGCTTCACGTCCTCTCCTCAAACCACCAAGACTTCTACCTCGTTAGAAGATGCCATCGACTCTTCGAGCAAGTATAAAAAGAACAAGATTCAACCTCCTGTCGCTGCATTTGCTGAACCCGATATGTCAGCTTTTGATTTTGGTTTTTGAAAACTGGTGTATATAGTTTTTCGATTGTATGTGTTATATAACAATTATTGTTGATAACAATTTTTATTGATGTTTTGCACTTTTTTTTAATATTATGGCATGTATGATCGATCATTGATTTGTTTAAACACACGTGAGCTATAAGCTACTTAGTTCATATAGTCATGAGCTCCAATTTATATACATGGCGTGTATAATTAATTCCATATAGATCATCCAAAAGTCAAAATTATAAAACATAAATTTATACAGATCGAAATAAATAAAATACAACTGCATATATAGCGTCAATCGACAATATATACGCAAAAACAACTTAATATAACACAACACAAAACGATTGAATATCAAGAGAAAGCATCAAAAAACGAGATAATCTCTGGCCGTTTCTCCAGCTTATCCAGCCAAAGTTTCAAAAACTGCATGATTCTAGCAGATCTAGTTTGCAGCTTTCCAGAAGCATCAATATTATGCTGCAAGATACCTTTAGTCTTGAAAATCTCCTCTTTCAACTTCTGACCCAACACAGGATCCAGCGACAACAATTTTTCAAATCTTTTGAAAAATGCCAAACTTTGTAACAATGATTTCAGACTATTGGAAAATAAAATGTACAATGATGCTGTACATAACAGTTTCTCGCTAACGGTTTCTCTTTCCAGGAACTTGTGCAATAGAGTTAAAGATAACGATGTGACTTCATGGAAAACCTCATTGTAGTATTCTTTTTGCTTTTCTGTAATTTGATCTTCCTGATTATTACGGATTTTCAGTTCAAATAAACTGCTGAATTTCAGTAGGATCGTATGGTATAATATGGTGGTTGTGTTTGAGATGACTATCTTGAGTAATGGACCAGTTGTCATATCAAATGAAAGTAAATTGCTCGGTAGTGCTTGAAAGTTTTTAACTAGTTCATTGACTTTCACCTTCACTGCTTTGACACCTTCAACACTGTTCAATGTGTCCAATTCAACCATATTGAGAAAAATCTTACACCATTTGATGATGTTTTCAGACACCGTCAACAACAAGATTCTTGAAGATGATGAACTGATATCCACCAAGACTTGATTTTCATCCAATTTGCTCATGGCTTCATGCAAGAACACACCGGATGCGGAGACATCCTCTTGAGGCATCTCACCATCTTCATTATGAGACAAAGATAAGAACGTTGTTGGTAATGGTAATTTAGTAAAAATGACAAAGTTCTTATCAACACTCAATGAGCATGGTAATCCAGTGACCAGTGAATACCATTTATCACATGCGAAAACATCCCAAAACACTCTTCTTTTCTCTTCAATCAAACTAAGATCTGGATCTAACCCGTCGTCATCGTCAACTTGAATCTTGGCACCAGCAAGAGGCACACCATCATTGAAAAGCTGTGCGCCACCAAAACTATCAGTATTACCACTCAAAGCATTGAACCCTTCAGGGGACAAAGTTGAAGACACGGACGAATTCTGATAACTGTTATTTGAATTCGAATTAGACGATGTTTGACCAGACGTGCATTTTCTCAAAAAGATACTTGGGTTCAACAACGTTGTTTGAGAGATATCCAACTGATCATACCCGAACATCTGAGCCAACCGAACAGCACGAGCCAAAGTGAAAGCACACTTCAACTCATCACCTGAAGTAAACTCATAAAATAACCGGGTGACAAGGTAATGCAAGTAGTAAAGTGAATTGAACTGGGACGTGTTCCTCACTGTATCCCAGTACTTATCACCCAATTCAACAGCACGCTGGTATAACAGCCTTGACTTGTCTTCCAGTTCTGGATCTTCGAGACAGATAAGAGCCCATATGAGATAAGAGTAGTGTAGCAATGTCAAAGGTTGGGTCTCCAAATAGTGTAAATATCGTGGTTTCGAATACGTGAATATGTGACGATCTAAATCAAACCATTTTTCATGAAATTTGGACACTTGCTCCATACTTAGATCGAAATCAGACAGGGCTAATATTTCTTTCAAATTGGTTCCTGTAAATGGTAAGCCAGGTATCAAAGATGGTTGATGTTGATCCTGAGTTGGTGCCTGTGATTGATCCCCGGTCTGGACCTGAACATGAGTCTGGGCTTGAGATGGAGACAACATGGGGTATCCAATTAACGAGCCTTCCCAAGGATACACTCCACTGATTGGCGTCTCTGAATTACTGGACCGTAACCAGTTCGTGAACGGGCTGGCAGTGATATTTGTATTCGTGTTTTGGTTGAAATTGTCGTTTGTATCAGCATCAGCTGATCTTGGGGCGAGTGTTGTTAACGTTGGATTGGGTTCATTGGGAAGCATCGGCATGACAAATCCATCTTGCAATCCTCCCGTTATTGTCATTGGTGCCAATGGTTCACCAAATTTGATGGGTCCGAAAGACTGTATATGATGATAGTGTGCCGACATCTCTTGCGTGGGAGGAAGATATGTGGTAGTTGTTGTGTCCGTTGAGACCGTTCTTTTCTCTTGTATTTGTTTTGAAATTTTCGAAGAATGTCTTTTTGATTTCCTATTATTTGTCGATTGTGATTTTTTGCTGGTGGATTTGTTGGAATTGGGGAAAACATAAATACAATCAACACCTTTAGATTGACAGTTTTTGCAAACTGATAGTGTCTTATCACATTGTAATTGGTTGTTTTGACATGAGAGGCATGGGACTTTGTTTGACTCTGGAACTTGCACTGTAGGTATCGTGATTCTTGAATTAGTTGTGTTTTGTATGTTCATGGTATTCAGTTATTGGTCTGTGTTCAACGTGATTTAGGAGGTTTGAATTCTTAGTGACTGTGAAGACGTACACGGTCGGTAGACGGTAGTCGTGTTTAATTCCTGCTAACCCTACTAATTAGTGAGCTACAATCTGTTCGGCTTGGTGCTTGGCTTATGTTCTATGTTCTCAAGCTGAGAAAATGACCCATTTTTCTTCTCTTGACAGGTAAGCTAATTGTAACTACGTTCTATTTACTTCCCAGGGGTTCAAAAAATCAGTTCATATTCAAATAAACAAGTAATATATACAAGACATTAATGACATTAACCTAACATTATATAACTGGGGTTACTTTAAAACAATCAAAAAATGTTTGACACAGAGAGAAAAAAATGTGTCAAAAATTAACGACCAATGTTCAACAACAAAGATTGGTTACCACTCTTTGAATCATTACCTTGACCAGCTGAACCGTTAGGCAAATAGGTAATATTAGGAGAATTACTCAAAGTTTCAGCAATCTCCTTAGAAGCCTCCAATCTTCTAATCAACAACAAACCATCACCGGCTTTATCCAAAGCCTTGGAGATATGTTCAGCAGCTTCAGCTTCACCTTCGGCTCTAATAACAGCTGCTCTTCTTTCTTGTTCGGCCATATCAACCAAGAACTTAGCTCTTTCAGCATCTTGCTGAGCAATTTGTTTTTGTTCAACAGCCTTGGTGAATTCAGGACCAAAAGCCATATGAGTAATTGAAACATCTTCCAACTTAATATGGAACTCATTTGCTCTTTCTTCCAATTCTTTTCTGATACCACTAGACACGGTTTCTCTTAAAGTAATCAATTCAGCAGCATCAAATTGAGCGACGATAGTCTTCAAGACTTCGTTACCAATGGATGGCAAAACTCTTTCATCATAATCCAAACCCAAGTTTTGATAAATCGAAGGAAGTTTCATCACATCTGGTCTATATAAGACTCTTAAAGTCAATGTAACGTTTTGTAAATCTTTGGAACCGGTTATGGTACTGATGACTCTAGGTTTGGTTTTCACGTCAAACACGATCGGTCTTTGAAGCCATGGAATGACAAAATTTATACCTTCACCAACAACTTGTTGTTTAATACCGGAAAATCTATCGAAAATAATTGCTCTTTCACCACCTGTATTATTAATATAAATTGATCAATTAAAATATGTGTTAGTATTTGAAATTGAAGACCTTTTGATGATTAGATGATGATGTAAAAAAATGAAGAGAACATACCTCTAACATCATACAGAGAGGATTGGGCTAAGACAATAGCAAAACCAGCTGGAACAGCTAATCTTGAGATAGCATCAAATATTTTGGACATGTTCGTTGTTGTGAGTGGATTTGATGAAGCACGATCTTTTTGTGAGATAAGCTGGTCTTTATGGTAACTACATCTTTCTCGATCAGTTTGAACATCAAACTGGTCCGGAGCTGCTGGTAAGTTTTGCCATTGAGAAGGGGTGGTGGTGCACGGAGGTAGTCTCGGAAACAAATATTAGCTGTCAAAATCCAATATCACGTTAATCGCAAACTGTAGTAATAAATCGCAAATACCCCTTATCCGTCATGATCCGCCTTCTTTAAAACAGAGAATCCCGAGGATTCCCCGAAAGACCCTCTAAGATTGTTGTGGTTCGATATCTTCTGTTGTAATTTCTAAGCACAGTTCACTGTTACCGAGTCTTTTGAATTGAATTATGTCCAAACTGTAAAAAGGGCCAAAGGGTATTGTTTTGTGATTTCATTCCACTCAAAGAATACATCTAACTTCCAATACACCATACACCATACACCAGTTACAGCCAGTTCTCCTTAACAGCATTAATCGACTCGACTTCCCCCAAATTCCGGGCTTGACTCCAAACTGCCCAACAGCAAAAAAAAGCAACAATAGATAGCTCTTCAACGTTTTTTTTTGATCGGCTTCCCCTTACCCTATCCTTCCGAAAAAAACCCTTTCATATAAACATTTTTCAAAACGACATACCAACAACTGAACAATCAAGCTCCTGTCAGCTTGGAATTCAAACCTACTTCATT
Source organism: Ambrosiozyma cicatricosa (assembly GCA_030579935.1). Classification (NCBI taxonomy): domain Eukaryota; kingdom Fungi; phylum Ascomycota; class Pichiomycetes; order Pichiales; family Pichiaceae; genus Ambrosiozyma; species Ambrosiozyma cicatricosa. Next base: position 25,366 of record JAKTRY010000077.1, on the reverse strand, counting down.
CATGGCAAGAGCAACAATCGAGTCCGAGGGACTCAAGATCAAACAAGGTTCAAGACAACTTCATTTACAATTGGATCCTGATTTAAATATTGGTTCAAAAATCAGTTTCAGTGGTATCCCGTTTTGTTCCTGTTCTGCAGGTTGTGGGGCAAATGACATAGATTCAGACGAGTCTGAATTTTTAAGATCATCGGTTTCGAATTTGATCCCATATAAGAACATTCTTTGGGTTGATCATCCTTCAAACGCGTTGATTGAAGATGAGTTGGAGATCACGTATACCAAACCAGTTGGACATTCAGGTGAGATTGGAGTTGCACGACTATTAGTTCAAGTTGAAACAAGAATAAACAACGATTCATCAAGTTCAATAATTGATAGTGAAAGCAGGATTAACGGCACAAACACTAACAACAGCAACCAACATCATGATCCAAATGACTTAGTCAAGTCAATAATGAGCAAAGCTTACAAAGATTCAAGACCAAAACCTCGATTATTGGTCTTGACTAACCCTAAGAGCGGCCAGGGAAAATCCATCAAGTTTTTCACCAGTCAAGTGGAACCAATTCTAATTGGAGCAAGATGTGACTACAAGTTAATGAACACTGAGTATTCCGGACACGCAATTCAAATAGCGCAGGAGATAGATTTGGATGAATACGACATGATTGTGTGTGCATCAGGTGACGGTTTACCACACGAAGTGATCAATGGATTATATCAACGTGAGGACAGAGCAGAAGCGTTTTCGAAGATAGTTGTGACTCAAGTACCTTGTGGATCAGGTAACGCCATGTCTTTATCGTGTCTTAACACGTTGGTTCCCTCATTGGCCACACTAGAAATGTTGAAAGGACGCATCGTGAGAGCAGACTTGATGGTGATGTGTCAAGAGGGTCATCCTCCAAAACTTTCATTTTTGAGTCAGACGTACGGTATTATAGCTGAGGCTGATATAGGTACAGAATGGATGAGATTCTTAGGTTCAGCTAGATTTGAAATTGGTGTTGTGCAAAGAGTGTTGGGCCATGCACGTTATCCTTGTTCCATTGCTTTCAAGTACGTTACTAGATCCAAACCTCAATTGAACGATTTCTATAAGAGAAACTATAACAAAAAGGAAGACATCTCAGTGAAACTCACCGAGGACGATTTCAAATTAAAATACCTCGACACGATGGACTTGAACCCTGAAAGCCGTTTTGGTTCCCCATCACCTAGCGTCTTTGGAGAATCCAACACTTCATTACCACCACCGCCACCAGCTTCCTCCTCCAATTCCTCATCGTCAACCCCAACTGAACCTGAACACTGGGAATGGTTCGACCAACAAACCTGTGACAACCTAGCTATTTTCTACAGTGGCAAAATGCCATATATTTCCAAAGACACGAATTTCTTCCCAGCAGCACTTCGAAACGATGGTACGATAGACATAGTGTTAACCGATTCAAGAACGAACTTGAGAGCCACATGTGATGCGTTGTTTTCGTTAGACAAAGGGTTGCATGTTTGGAAAGACGAGGTTTATCATTTCAAAGTTGAGGCGTTCAAAGTCATTCCGATGTTGCCTGATGGTAAGAAATCGTTTATTTCTGTTGACGGTGAGAGTTTCCCTTTTCAAGGATTCCAGGTTGAGCTTTTGAGTGGGATTATGAAGACTGTTATGAGTGATGGGGAGTTTAAAGAAACTGGATTTCTTGAGAAGATTTAGTGATTGATTGCTGTTTGGATTCAATTCGAATGTTCTTGCTGTTTTGAGTTAGTGATATATATGGTTTTTCGTTTTCACAATTTCGCGTACTCTATTCTTTAATTTATGGTTTCTTTTCAGCTCTCATTGGTATATATACTTTGAGCTTCCATCACATATAGATTTATGCGTTTCAAAACAATTATTAATTGATGACTTGAGTCATGTCAAATTTTCACTTAAATGAAAGACTGTAATATCGTATTACTACAAACAAAAACTAAAAATCAAAATGAAAAGAAGAAGCACTGTTTTAAAGGAGGCGGTTAAAAAAGAGTAGTCATTTCCAAAAACAAAAACAAGTTAATATAACCAAAGAAAACAAAGGTAAAATTCAACACAAAAAGATGTCAGCACAATATAGTAAAGAACAAACAAAAGATCAATTTAAAATATCACAAACATAAAAGACAGACAATTAGGACAACTGAATAAAAAAAAAGAAAAACGGTAAAAGCAGAACGAAAATACACTAAAATCTTTATTTCTTGCCCTTGGAAACAACAACATCATCATCGTCATCACTATCATCAACCAGGAATGTACCATCCGAAACAGGCTCAGGGTTCACACTAGACAATGGCTCCCACTTTCCCTTTCCAGCACCAGCAGACTTAGTACCAGCACCAGCAGAGTTGGAATCATCACCGATGGCAGCACTTAAAGGCTTACCAGTAACAGGATCAATAGCAGTAGTGACACCAGGCTTGGAAGCAGGAACAGAAACAGGAGCACCAGGTGTGGTCTTGGTCACAGTTGGTGTGCCGTAGAGGTCTTCACTTGAATTATCTGTCATTCTAATTGAACCGGTGGTGTTTGTTCTTGTCGTGGTGTATCTTTCAGAAGGTTTAACTGTCGTATAATCCAATGAGTTACGAGCTGATGATCCACCTCCGAAAGCGTTAAACAACTGACCTCCGTTGTTGGAATTTGTGTTGGAACGTTTAGCAGTGGCAGCAGCAGCAGCAGCTTGTTTCTCAGAGAGATGTTGACCTGCATTTGGGTTTCGTTGAGATGGTTCAGCGTTATCGTTGATTGTTGTCTCTTGTAGTTTCTTCGCAATGTTTCCTAACCAACCACCAACTTTAACTCTTGCTTCTTCGACATTCTTTGAGATCGTGTCCACTATATCTTCATCTGAGTCGGAACCTTTGCCGTAATTATCGTAGCCTTCCCAATTCTGTGGTTTTCTGACTGGCTTAGGAGGAGCCTGTTTATGATGACGGTGGTGGCCAGAACCTTCTTCAAACTGACGGGCCAATCTTCTAGCCAATGCTTCATCTGACTCGAGTTGTTTCTTTCTCTCGGCATCTTTAGGTGGAACAGCAGGCTTTGTTTTAATCTTAGGTATCTGAATACCTGAGCTTGGATCAGAAAGGAAAAGCAAAGCATTAAAAGCAGGATCCAAGTTTCCTTCAGAGGCAATCAAGGCCATCTTGATATATTTTTCTTCAATTTTAGGAAACGCTTGTTGTAATTGATTGATGAGTTTTTGTTCAGCACTAACTGGTCTTGGTGGTCTTGATGGAGCATCATCTTCATCTCCAATGGCGGCTGTTAATGGCTTCTCAGGAAGGGCCTTTTCGTCCTTTTTCACGTCTGTTTGTGCTTGGGATTCCTTTTCACTCATGTTTTGGGGATAGTTGTATTGATATTAAAGAACAGTTTGGTACTCAACCGGTAGGTGGCCTGATGTGTTGGTGCAACTGTGGTGTAAGTTGTAATCTGAGATGGAATGGTTTCTGGAGGCGAATCGAAATCAAGTCCGTTGTACCCTCTCAGCTCTGTCATCAGGGTACTATTACTACTAGCTGGCTGCTACGCCTGGACAGCTCAGTGCTCGGCAGCGGAATTTGAATTTTGACAGCTCCCACGCTCTACTCTCTAATGCCAGGGCTCGCAACCACGACATACCCACGTACTATAAAAGCACCCTATCTCCCACTAAATTCATCCAGCAGATCTGAACCTGTAAATCAACCTTTGCTTCTCTTTTCTCCTCTTCTTTCTCCACTAGGATGCTCTGTACTTTAACAAATGGACGCTTTACTGTCTTTTCAATCAGTTTAGTTGTGCGGACACCAGAGCTATACCGAGACAACGTCAGTGGAAGAAGACTATTAAGATGAACGCGATTAAGTTCGTTGTTTGTTTAATTGGACATGTGCTGGTTTTTTTCAAACTGCCTGGTCGTTTCTTTCACTATCGTACATTTATATCCCTGTAGGCTGCATCTGATTTTAAGGCGAAGATATAAACTTCTAGTTGGTTTAGAGTTGTCGGTTGATGAAGAAGGGTAGGAATATGAATATATCTTAATTGCATGCGCAACTGGATTATAATCAAACTACATATGAGCTAATCGAAACTACGTATATAGGAGAACGTTGGGCATCTTTGAAATTCAGGCTACAATGAACGACGAATTAACGTACAGCTAGGTAACCATGGACGATTTCTCAATCATTGAGCTCATAAAAGCTAAGTTAATTTTGGTCAATATATTAAAAAAGAAAGCAGTTAGCTAGCTATAGATTGTTGAAATTTATTGCATCCATGCACACATGTGCTGGAAATAAAGTGTAAGTGGTGTGGGTGTGCATGTGTGCAAGTGCAGTACCATGATTGTAAGGTGAAATGTGTGCATGTATACTCAGCTGATATACTTATAAACCGACTGAAGTACATATACAAAGTATGTTGAGCAACGTAAAACACAAAAAGCTACTAATAAATTATAATCAAGCAAATGAATAACAAATATAGTCGTATAACAAACACAAACAAAAAAAGAAAGAATTAACGATATTGAAGAAAAAAAAGGAGTTGAACACGAAAGAATTATTAAAAATGTTAAAATGATATAAAAAACCCAAATATTAGTAGTAAAGCCAAATTTCTGATAGAAAGATTTATGATTAATTTCTTAATCGGTGCGAATTGGATAGCTAGCGATGAAGTGAAAACAGAAAAAAAAGGAATAAAAACTCTAGAATGATGAATCGAAGGAATATTAGATGATGAAATGTTGTTATGATGTTAAGGTGATTAGCGTCGAGCAGACGATATCCAAAAGAAACAAGCGGAAATGATACGAAATAATATGATGACGAAGACCCCAAACCGCAGTCCTCAATCATCGAGAATGATCTAGTTATTAATGATGAGCAGAACAGCAGCAGCTGCAAAGAATATGATGTTGAAGCAAACACTCAAACGGTAATCAAAGCTGTTTAACCTTCTTATTCTTTTCAAACTTCAAATCCCACGACGAACTAAACTGTCCAACAACCTCACTGAAACGATCAGTTAACAAAGACAAAGAATCCAAACCGAGTCTAATGATATAGACAAACAAATCACAAAACACCAAAGACATATATGGGACAATGATCATCAAACAAATGGTCAAGTTAAGATAAATGATTGCATTCTTGATCGTTTGTAAACAACTGAATAGGAACGTGTAGTCAATGAAGTCTGTTGAGAAATATGTAGAAGTTGAGGATGGGAATAAGCTGTTTAACAAGAAAGACATTGCGAGAAGAGTCACGGATACACAGGGATATATGATATGAGTGTATATTAGTCAGATAGCTTGTAAGACGCTGTGAACAAAGTGTAGCTAGAGGGTATATATGGATGTCTGAAGTGAGTGACGGTGAAGCAGCAAGAAAAGAGTGTTTGAAGAAGAAGCAGGAAGGAAAAGAGTAGTTAATTTATATAAGTTTGTGATGTGCAAAAAAATGTGCTGTTCTGCTCTAACACATGCATCTGTTTCGATGCTCATGGAAATTGAAAGATCTCTCGAGAAACCGGAAATTCTGAGACAACTGACAGTACTGACTTACTTTTTTAAGGCGCCTACTATACTTGCCTCACAAAGCTTCTGCCGATCTCTCTCAGTCTGAGTAGTTCAAACAACTTGACACTGGCATGTGAAAAGTGCAACTCTAGTAAAAACTGCCATAGAAAAAGCAAACTCGAAGGAAGTCAAAAAAGCAAATTCGCATGTGAATTTTTGAATCTGGAAACCCGCCACATTTGTCGTGGACCACATGGCCCATATGGTCCAGCCATAGGAGTGCGTAGATCCGCGGGATGGATTAGAAATTAGAATCTGAATCACGGAACGACGGAAGTTAATGCCTGCTTTTCCGCTCTGTTTAGATCACGTGAGAAGTGGCTGTGGGATAAATTTACCAGCCACTGTACAGCCACCAGAGGTTTAGAGAAATTTATTCCCGAAAAATTAGAATCAAGAAATTCAGAGATTGATGATGGATGGATGGTATCTTTGAAAACAATCAATAATCCATAGAAGTTCACTCCGAAAACAACTAGATCATTCATCAAAATTGCATCAATAACAGCGTCATCACAAATCACTCTTATAAAAAGAAAACCAAATAATCAAAAATGAGCAGATTCGAACTATACTCCCCAGAAGGAATGAGAATAGATGGACGTAGATCAAACGAACTTCGTTCATTCAACTGCAACATCAACACCCACCCGAACGCATCAGACGGTTCATCATTCATCCAACAAGGAAACTCCAAAGTGATATGTCTAGTGAAAGGTCCAATGGACCCATCTTACTCCACGAACAAAAACGGATCAGGAGCAGGTCAAAGTACATCAATCGATGAACCAACGTTAAACATCAGCATTAATTATCCACCATTTGCAAACAACGACAGACGTAAAAAACTAACTAAAAACGATAGAAGGTTGATTGAGTTATCTATCATATTGACCAAATGTTTCTTGAAGACCATAGTGTTGAAGAATTACCCAAGAACAGTGATTGACGTGCAAGTCACATTACTGTCATTTGACGGTGGGCTACTTTCAGCATGTTGTAATGCGATCACTTTGGCTTTGATTGATGCCGGTATTGCATTATACGATTACGTTACTGCCGTTACTGTCGGCATATACGATCAGGTGCCGTTATTGGATCTGTGTACTTTAGAGGAAAACGATTTGAGTTATATCACCGTTGGTGTCGTTGGTGATTCTGATAAATTGAATTTGATCCTGTGTGAGGATAAATTGCCTCTTGATAAGTTGGAGAGAATGATTGGGTTGGGAATACAAGGGTGTCATAGATTGAAAGAATTGATGGATGCGAAGGTTAGAGAAGTTGGCTTTGATTTGTTGAATAAGAAACAATAAGGTTATAATTGGTATTTGTATCTGTGTGTACTATGCTATAGATTCCCACAAATTAATGATCTTATACCGATAAGGCAATGCTAGTCCATCGAATTGCACTGAGTTATATATGTAAGAGTAAATACAAGGAAGTATGCACGTGTGATGGGGATAAAAACAGGTTGCCTTAAAAGAACATACATACGAAAAATCAAAAGAGAGTAGAGAATAGTAGACACACAGAAAAGGTATGATTGCAAAAAAAAACACATGAATGACATAGAAAATCGAAATTAAAACGATGAAAAATGGAAAGACATGGGGTAATGGGAAATAATTAAAATGTCAAAATGATGTATTGGGGAGTTATGATGAATGCAAAAAAGACAAATGAGATCAATGACAGGACTTGTAAATCAGCACATGGAGCAAAAAAGAAAAAGAGGAGTGAGAACTAAAAAAACACAAAAACAAAAACAAAACATAGTTCGTAGACATCACACATCAACTAGAAGCTTTGGAAGAACCCTTAGACTTACCAAACTTTTTAAAGATTTTCTTTCCGGTATTCTTCAACGAAATATTACTAATAGTAGACCCAATAGTAGGTGTAGAAGGAAGCGAGCTATTAATACTAGGAAATCTAATATGATGAGGAGTACCAGCAGACCCAGCAGAAACCTGGAACGCATGTCTAGCATTAGGCCCAAGGGTTTCATCTCTCGTAGCAGAAGCCGGATTAGAATGCATGCACTGTTTCAAAAAAGCAGATAAATTTGTATCATAATCCAACAGTTTTTGTCTTGCTCCTTTCAACCCTTCAATTCTTTGTTCTGATGAATTCAATCCCAGGATCTTATGAATGTCCACCTTTGGCATGCTTGCTAGATCTAGTTTCACACTGATCACTTCTGAAGCAAATGATGTGAGTCTTTGCTTAGGTTCTGGAACTTGAGATATGGATGTTCCTCTTGATGTTGGATGAACCACTTCAGACGCACTACGGAGACTTGCGTGTGGGTCATCTGGGATAGAAACTGATGCATCGTCTTTTGGATCAACCGATTCTTCAGGCATCGATTTGGAGATTCTGGAACCGGTACCAAACAATGGAGGTTGTTCAAGATTGGTGGTGCCACTTACTGCTGTACCATTTGTGCCGGTAGATCCAACGGTATCAGCAGTGTTTGAAGTGGCGGCAGTACCAGCGGTTGTGTGACTTGTAGCTGATGCATATGAGTAGTTTCTGTGTGATGAGACAATTTCAGGCATTTTAATCTCTTCTTTTAGACCATCGCTGTCATCTTCTGAAGACGATTCAGAAATAGTAGGAGCAGTAGTTGCTGCTTCTGCCGCTGTGGCAGAAGTAACAGATTTTGAGAGAGCGGATGATTCAGCTGGAGTTGAAGAAGAAACAGATCCGTTCTTGGCATGGCTTGTGGCAGTAATAGCAGGTGAAGGACTGAAAATTCTATTTGAACCGACAAATTGATCTCTGAGATTCTTGTTTCCAAATATACCACGTTCGGGGAGGTCATCGTATTGACCAGACTGTCTACCAGTTGAAAGAGATCCAGTTGATTCATTGTTTGGTTTTTTTAAAGGTCCATTATCATCATCTGCTGTAAATGAGTAGTTGTCACTGTAGTCTTCATCCGAGTCTTCATCTGAATCACTGTCACTGCTAACGGCCCAACCAGCAACTCCACTGCTATCACTATTATCATTGTCATCTTCCTCCGTAGCACCAGAATGTTTAGATGGTGAATTATGGTCACTTGCATAACTATCTAGAATATTGGAACCATCAGTTTCTGAGTCTTCCAAGAACGTATTAACAGATTCAGCACTAGTCTTCTTAGACAAATTACGGTAAAAATCGTTGCTCAATTTCTTTTTCTCGGCGTCATCTTCCTCATAATCATCATCGTCATCTGAAAGGCTAGACCCAGTCCAGCTAGCACTACTGGAACCACCATCGTCATCCGGAATATGCAGTGGTGGTGGAGTTGGCTTTTTGACACTCTTGCTCTTGGATAATGAAGAATCAGACATAGGTTCAGTAATATTGGACTTCAGAACAGCAGGAGTCCATGAATCTTGTGTGCCAGCGTGGTCTAACCGTTGTAATGCATCAGCTGCCCAATCGCTGTCATCATTCTTCTCAAACGAAGATCCAATTTCCCATTTACCGGACTTGATATCTGAATCATGATTTTCACTCTCTCTAGTATCTGAAGCGTCATCATCATCGTCATCGTCACTACTATCACTCAAGCCTGCCTTCCAACCAGATCTACCATCACCGATACGAGAAATGGAATCTGTTGTATCTCTCTTGGACAAAGGATCAACAATATCACTGTCTTCAGAAGCTCCCCAACTCTCTAGCAACTTGTCATCATATGAACTAACTGGTCTCCAACTCTTACGATTTTGATCTTCTTTAGGTTCAGGAATCTTGAGGTCATTTGACTTTGTAGTGTTTTCGATTTCAGAACTTGTTGATTCAGTCTTTGGAAGCCAACTATGGACTGACTCATCACCGTAAAATTCAGCTGTTCTCCACTCACGAGATGAGGATTTGCGATCTGTATTAAGTGCTTCTGGTTCCTTGATTGATTCGTCACCGTAAAATTCAGCTGTTCTCCATTCACGGGAAGGGAATTTGTGCTGTGTATTGAGTGCTTCTGGTTCCTTGGAAATTCCTGAGACGTTTCGACTTGCAATTGGGGATTCAAGCGTACTGTCAGTGGTTGAATCAGCTCTCCAGAATCCCATGTTGGTATCAGCAGAATCAGCTTTGCTGACTATTCTAGATGAAGTGGCACTTTCAATAACACTAGGTTTGTTTCCAGCAATGACAATATCATCAAGACTATCATCGATTGATTTGCCCCAGTATGGAACTTCATCTTCATCAACAGTTTTTGGCTTTGAAACAGGTGGCACACAAACCTCTAGTTCTTTCTTTAGAGCATGCGTATCATAGTCAATATCAGAATCATCATCAGAGGAAGAGTCAGGTAACCAACTTTGACGTTTTGCACTTTCTCTCACCCTTGGAACAACCAGTCCAGTCTTCAAATGCAGAGCCTCAGTAGGAGCATTAGGTAATCCACCCGAAGAGGAACCCAATTCAGATGTACCAATCTTCAGCCCATTAGTGGAACGGTTATCATCACTATCAGTTACCCCTCCACTGTAACCATCCAGGATATCTTGGCCATCACCATCTAAATAATTATCAAATTCGGTATCAACATTACTCATTGATTTAGCCAGTTCGTCAAGTGACTTGGATATGTCATTCATGGAATTTCTAGTATGATTTGCATCTTGCTCCACCTCAATCTTCAAACCATTGTGACTGTTTGTAAACAGGTCAGGAGAGCTAATAGTACTGATTGCGCTTTTGCGGTTCTTGTCCAGAGTGAGTGGTTTTGTTGGTGTATTTACACTTATCGACGGTAGCTTTGGTTGATCTAGCTGTTTCTTAGCAGTAGCTCTCCGTTGTAATCTTCGTGATTTGGCTCTTGCAATGGACTTAGCTCTTGATATTTGTTTTGGGCTCTGATTTGGATCTGGGTTTGCGTCTTCTTCATCTGAAGAAAAATCGTATTCGGAATCGTAATCATAATCATCGTCATCATCATCGTCATCAGAATAACTGAATAGTCTGTACTTATCATTTGGTTTGGACATTATTTGTGTGTTGTATCTTGATGTTGCTGTTTGGTTTGTGGTGTGTGTCTGACGTAACAGGTTGGAATCTTGAGGACACGAATTGGATAATCGTTATTTGTGGGTAACGATTTTGAATTGAAAAGGGATTGTCCTTTTTTTGTGATCAGTCAGGAGAAAAGAATGCGGGAACCTGCTGATATATGGTAGAATATGATATGTAGTCCAGTGTTTGCCCTTCTCTGCTCAAACTTCACAGCTGTTTTGGTGTTTCCTGAGGACAGGCCGAACTCTTTCCAAAATAACCCTATCCCTGATCCGATCCCAGCCCACATCCCCTCTTGCGTACACGTTGCCTCATTTGGCAGCGCGTATAAAAACTGAAACCATCACTCTCGTTTAGCAGAAACTTTTCCACTGACAAGCCTACTTTCAGATCACGGACTGGTCTTCCTACTGATCATTCATGACGTTTATACGTTCGTGAGCCATATCTCTAAGACATCCTATTACAATGACATCTCATGACATCTCCAGATCAAAACAGAAAGCATCGCTCAGGTGAGTATGCTACTGGTGGAGGGGGAATCCAGTAAGCTTACCGTGTTTCATGTACCAACCAGTTTTTTTTGTTGTATGAGCTGGAAAGTCATGAAGACTACAAGGATACAGGGCATTCCAAATGATGATTAAAAATTTTTAAACTTATCTACATTATCTGAAAATTTTAGATTGAAGAGAAACGAATTTCATATCTGACTGGTTTGCCATATCCTTTAATTCACTTCAATCGAGTGGCCTGGTGGCCATCATTCATAGAAAAACACAAACTTGTAGCATTAACAACTAACTATACATAAGCAAAATAGAGTAAAAAGTAAAATAAACCCAAATACATAAGTCCAATCAGAGTCACTCTTCACCAGCAGGAATCTCATCTTTCAAAACAGACAGTAGCTTGACTTTAATCTCAGTGGTTTCGTCACCTCTCAAAACATCAGAAACGAAAAACACATCACAATCAAGCTGCACCATCTCCAATGCACCTTTCAAAACACCACTCAACACATTGGAATACCATAACTCTTTACTGGATTTCCCATCATCTGGCAACTCAACGAAATCAGCCAATGGGTTCTCAGTAAACATAAGTCCAAAAGTTTTGGAGTCTGCAGACCAGTTAGCAACAGTAGGCACGATGTTCAAGAAAATCTTGAATCCAACTTTGGAAACAATCTCAGCTGTCTCTTGGAAACTTGAACATCTGGAGAGTTGTGATTTTTCTAAGAATTCATCGATCAATCTGATTCCAATGTTATAACCCATCTTGAACAATTGTGAATTCACCTCACTGTAATTGTAGTTGAAATCTCTGCAGAGTTGTGATACTATCGAACCATATGTAAGTGTGAATAGTTCAGAGTTGACTTTCTCAACTTTGTTCTTCCAGATATCATCTCCTGATTGTTTGATTTGTTTAGACATTCTTGAAGGGTTTTCGTAGGTTTCTAGTTGTGGTTGATAGACCTGTTGATTTGAATTGAACACTTAACAATGATTGGCTGTGTTAACTTTTATTAAGCTTCGGTGCAATAGATTGTATTCTTTCTATCAACGAGAGTGATGTGATAAGGTATGAAGATGGGGTGTGTGATGTCTTCTAACCATTGGATTGGCACGGCAAGGTTGAACCGTTGAAGGGAGTCAGTTCATCTTCCAATCAAATAACGTGTGCGCTGTGCAATCTTCGCAACACGATTCAACTTTCAGGAATCCAGCTGAGCAGCCTATCATGGTGTCAATCTTGATTACATGAATGTTAGAACACACATAATTATTTGGCATCAACATATACAAGGACATCACCAATAATCAATTTGAATATTTGAAGCACATTAGTTTATCAACGGACCTTAAACTCAAACTGTGAAGTCTGAACTAGTCACCTCTCAAAACTATACCACTTCACCAAATGGTTTACGTCCACCAATATATTTACCCCAAAATTCTTGATCTGGTCATCATTGTAACATAGAAGACGTTTACAGCTATGTTAGAACTGACAATTGCAAGACAAGTGGGTTAAGATAGACGTCCCTGATCATATACAAGCTTGCATGAACCCACACCCACAAGACTCTATTGCCAGTAAAGACCACGTAAAAAACTCATTAATTACGAATCCAGGAATTACATGGTAATTTGGTACTGCAAACATAAATTTAGATTGTAATACTTCATGAGTGTAAATAACTATAGAAAGCTATAAAAAATCAGTTGAAAATAAAAATTAAACACAACGGAAACATAAAAGGCAAAACATAATTTTCTACCACAACAACTCCTCTTCATGATACTCAACATTCTTGTTATTCTTGATGGATTGAACAACTGCTAATCTAACATCGGCATTCAATTGCCTAGGACCACATGCAATAACAGCTATACTCTCAGCTTCAAGACCATCAATATGACGAGCTAAAGATGTAGCAACATTCGGCTTATCGTCAAAGTTCACACAGATTGCTCTTTCAAGACATTCATTCTCCTGTAAAAGTTCAACCAAAAATGATTTGAGGTTTTTCCGTTGTCTCATAACAGAGTGAAGTGGTTGATCAATAGTACTTGTACTAGCTGAAGATTGCTGTGTAGGATGCTTGGATTCACTAGTATGTAGGTGTTTCAGTGACGATGATAAGTGAGTAGCAGTGGAGTTAACCATGGACTTCATAGACTTCATAGATTTTTTGATTGATAAACCTCTTTTACCAATAGTACTAGCTTCAGGTGACGTTTCTGTATCTAGAGTATCAAGACTAAGTGAAATATCTATATCTTCAAGCACCGGATTGCCAGCAATTGCATTTTCAAGCTCTTCTCTGTCGACAATAGGAGTATTGATGAATGGTGTCTCAAGCAATGGCGTATTCAAAACAGGTTTGGGAGCTAGAAGTTTTCCTGTTGCGCTACTGTAAGCAGCTGTAGCTGCTGCGGTATCGAGTACTGGGCGGTTGTCATCGTTATCTTCTTTTTCTTCATTATCATTACCAGCTTCATCAGTGTTGCCTGCCTCAGCAGTAGATTCATTGGCAGGTGAGTGGACAATTGAATTTGTTTCCGAGGGGTCATAGGATTTGGAGTCAGCAGAATTTGAGCCACTTGAGGAATTTGAGTCCGATAATTCAGCATTTGAAGCACAATTCAAGTAGTCAATAGAAATTTGTCTGTCAAGAATTGAGGAAATATTCGGAAGTGAAGGGGTAGGTGGGGGTGAAAATGGTTCGATCTTTTTCAGATACTCGGTCAATATTGTGTCCAACTCTGGATCCTCTAACTTTTGAGTAACAAAAATTTGCAACTCTAGTATTTCAAAATAATCTTTCAATGTAGAAATCTCTTTTCTGAATGCAAGAACACTCTCTAAATTAGGCACCATCCAGACAATGGAGATAGATTTTCTGTCACCTTCAGATTCTCTTTGACCTCTCAACTGTTGAGCTCTGTAAATCTTAGCCAAATCGACTGCCATGGAATAAATTACTGTCATACCAACACCTCCAGCAACAAAAACACTAGTATCATGACCCTTAAATGGAATGTTATTACCATATGCACCTTCAACTAAAATTGGAATTTTGCATTCGGCAGTGGGTTGCTCACAAATGAAATCAGCTAATTTTTTGGTCAATCCATTTTTGATTCTGATGATGAACACCAATTGATTGAAATTTTGTTCAGTAGCCGCAGAAACGACTGTAAAAGGATGTGCCTCCCAAAACATATTACTTTGCAACACATATAGCCAGCAGTAAGCTCCAGGGAAAGCCTTCCACCAACCTGAATGATTGACTTCCATTCTGATAGAATGAGGAACATGCAACAACTCATTGTTTTCTTCGTCAAATGAAGCTTGATACAACACCTTGCAGTTTGCTTTCAAAGTACCACCAGAAACAAGGATTCTTCCAATTCTCAGTATGTATTCAAAGGCCCAGATGGAAAATGAAAGTGCAATATACTCAATCCAGCCCAAAGTCAAGCAATGATACCAAATTCCAACTGTGAAAATGATCATTAAAACTTTGTGAGTCATTTTGAACCACTCATAAGCTCTGTCTCTATAAAAAGACCAAATGACAGTGGCAACCAGTGAAAAAAATGCAGCATTGGCAGCTCTAAACTTGGTTAGACTCCAACGATGAATATAGTCACCTTTGACATCGATATAAACCAAATAGAATGCACCATGAAGAACAAACAAAATAAAAACTATTCTGGAGGTCCATTTGTGAAACACTTGAAAAGCTCTATACGATAAACCAGTTGGATACATGATGAAATTATTTCTTGAAGGAAACAAGTACACTAAAGGCAACTGAATGGTACCAATGATACCTGTTCTATCGGCATATGCAACATACCGGTATCCTTTACTGCAGTGGAAGACGTTGTTCGGACTATATGGCTCATAATTGATGCAACATAGAATTAGCAACAGAAAAATGTAAATTATGATCACAATAGAATGAACTCTGATTGGCATTTTGGTAATAATCGGTCTAATAAAGTTTTTGACCATGGTTTTTCTTGATTTCTTGAGTGGAGGCTGGTGCTGCTGTGACTCTTGTGTTTCGTCTGATTGTTGTTTATCCTCTTCTTGAGTAACTTCTAATTGCTGTTCATGTTCAAGTACCTCATCCGATTGATCATCCTTATCGTTTCCTTGTTTCGCCGGTTCAATATTGTCCTCCACCGTTATTTTTCTCGGAAAGGTGTTTCTGATAGGATAGAAGCCAGTCATGACAAGCTGAGGGCAGATCAAATGAATATTAAGCCATTTCATGAATTTGCAGGAGTTGCATCTATGGTAGAAATATGGAAAGCACCACAGGGATAAATTCTGTAAAGCTGCAATGATCATAACCACACCCCAGTACCCTAATAAAATGCAGCCATATTTCGTAGAACGAGTTCTTTGATCCAGCAATGTCGACACAGTTTGAAACGACAAGTTGTAGTATTGTGGTGTAATACTAACTGGTATCTTTAATTTTCCATCGATAAGAGGTGACTGAGACTGAGTAGGCAATGAGCCGTTGTTGTAATCGCCATCTAAATCATCCATATCAATTGTGTTACTGTGAACTTCTGTTTTGAGCTGCGGATCATAATCAATGGCATACTTGCGTGCTGTTTCAAGTATGTAGTCCAATTCTGTAAAGCTGTACTTATGTTGACCTTGGTGATGGCAGACATCTATGATGTAATTATGGGCTTTTGTAACTTTTTGTTTGTCAATTGTATGATCTCCAATGCAAAGTAAAACTGTTCCCATGAATGGCATGTTTTCACAACGGCACTTATAAGCCAAATCAGGTTGACTGCATTCAAATGGGAATTCTGTAAAGTTGTTAGCTATGTTGAGACAGGCAACACCTTCTGCACTTGTGATTCCTCTAGCCAAGCCTGGTCCAACAAAGAGGCATAGAGGTAGCAAACTAGAAAACCCCATTTTTTTAGCAAAGAAAAGGGACTGGAGATGAAAACTGTTTGTGTGTGGCTGTTTTTGGATAAATTAGGAACTGAGAACTGTAGAAAGTAGTGTGTTTTGTTTACGTGTAGTTGTGTTGTGTTATTTTGTTGTTAGAAAGAAAGAGGAAGTGGCAATGAAGAAAAGGGATCAACTTTTGATGATTCTCTCTTGTTCTAGTTTGAGGGAGAGATGGATCGATTGTGAAAACGCGGCCTGGCCCACGGGAAAAATCAATGCTCACACAAAGAAAGAATCAAGATTTCATTTCCAGAGGCAGATTCAAGAGATCATGATGTGTTGTATAATGTAAACTGTTTGATGGTTGCTGGTTGTTGGTTGTTGCCTGCTGATGTTAGTTTAAATCTCTCCCAGAGCAACGTATTGAGTGTATCATAAGCGTGGTTCCCTCTCACGACACTTCTTATTTCTTGCCATCGATACATCTGTGAATAAGCTGTTTTCATCTGATTCAAGAAACATAGAATTTTTGCGAAGTCTAATAAATTCAATTAACGTCGGTACAAACAGCAATATACAACAGGAAGTATGATCAAAATCCATCAAAATATGACCATAGCTTTTGGTACCTCCAGCTCACTCTGCTCCTCCATTAGCAAGCATAAACAAGATCAATGGGGGAACAATATACATCCAGTACTTCTGAATAAAACTTGGTTCAGCCATAGGTGGTTTCACCGTCTTTGGAGACTCTGTTCCGTCTTGTAATGTGGCCTGAGGTTGTTCCTTTTTCACAGGATCTGGAATCTCGGTAGTCTTGACCCAATTCAAATGTAAACCCCAAGATCCTGGAACTGATAGCAAAGCAACAGAATCGACAGTAAAGTTATCAGTAGCCTCTATTTTAATCTCTTGAGAAATTGGGATACGGAGAAACTTGTAGTTGAAACAGTCGTGAATCGGTTTATACCCTTCGTTTGGTGTGAGTTGTGTCAAAGATATGCAATATAGACCATCTTCCATTGACAAAACTTCATCAGAAGTTGCATCAGTCTGATCAAGTTGCCATCCTAATTCTTCAGTAAAATTCACTGTCGCAAAGTTGTGTTTGACAGTGTCGTTGGAGAGAGAGAGGCCATATGTTTCTGATGGTGAAAATGTGAGTCCCGAGATGACCCTTGCAAATGCAACAAGTGACACTAGGAAGTGATTCATCCGTTTGATTACAGTCATTGAATTGTTGTGGTTTGGTAGTGCTATTGTACAATTGATGAAACTTCCCTAGTACAGCTAGAACTCACTCGTGAGTCGTTAATTGCTTACGTTCAAAGATGTCATATCGAAAATCTGAAGAATGGCGCTGTCAAATGCGGACGCGTGTCAATTTACAATGCTTTAAAATTCAATGAAATTGACCACATCTGAAGTTTGACAGTCAGAATTCAGTTCACTTCCGATAAAACCTGATCTATGCACTATAGTCATTTGAAGTCAATCATGATTTACCATTAACCATCAATCTTTCCTGATCACGTGATCTTTACCATATCTATCATTTGGATTATTGCTTGACATCAGAATTTAGGCCAACCTTTCTCTGCTCATCCAAGTTCTAATTCTCATCTAACAACAAAAAAAAAGAAAAAGACCATAAGCAATTAAAAACAACACAATACAGCAATATTATCACATTGATCAATGCTCGAGGACCCAATACGTTTGTGCTTGGTATGCAGGTGTGTTATTTGGGTTCGAATTGTTAACGATCATGAATTAAATTTCAATGGCAACACGAGTTTGAGTCGATGGCTCAAATACCACTAATACCATTCACACATACGTTTGAACAGTTTATTGGCATGTCTTTAACATGCTGTTCTCAATTTTAAGGAACAAAAATTAGCTTTGTTTCAGCAAAGAATCAGAAGTTTGAAGTTGATGTTGCTAAGTAGTTTTACAGAACGAGCGCACATGCACGTTATCTGCTGATGCAGGAGAAAGAGGATATAAAGGCAATTTCGTCGAGCCATCATTATCTTTCCAATTGTTCATTTTTTTCTTTTCCCAACAAATGTTCAATTTTATGTAACAATTCATTTCAATATTCAAAAGTCATACATTAGAACATGGATTTGTTTGAAAGACGGCGGTGTGTTAAATGTCTCCAAGATTCCAGTGCACAAGAAGACTTTGAGAAATTCAAGCAATTATTGGGTTCAGTTCCAATGGATTTAATAATCCTCATAATTAAGACAGCCTTTGAAATTGGAGCCATTGATTTTGTCCATCCAATTGATTATGATCCAACTTGGAACTCGGTTTTGCGTTTGGCTGCACCAAAGGTTGTTTATCGATTCTATCAATTCCACGATGGGGATTTGGCGTCTCGAATTCGAGAACTTGATAATTGGGGTATGTGTTTTGGGTGCTTGAGAATATCCAATGTTGATTTACAGGAAAGATATTTCTCTGACCTATTGAGTGGACTTGCTGCATTAAGAACACGTATTGCTGAAAAGATTAGCGTTTGTTGGGATATGGATAACCCAGCAACAGCTACTAGAGGTCATGAAAATGCAACAAAACTCATAAAGGTCATGCACAAAGCTTGTGCCTTTGACATATTTGTTTATCAAAATGGTCGTTCTGCACTTCACAGATTTTGGACAACTAGTATTAGCTTGGACTTGTTGCCCTATGTTACACGTTCTCATTTCAAATTGTTTGCTATTGACCCTGATATCTACACATTTAATAACTGTTCGAATTTGATAATGTTGGATATTCTTTTTCAGACAACTTCAGATGTGGTCTACTCTCCGTCAATACCATCATTGAAGGAACTCATATTAAACTACTCGCATGGTGGATTGCCACTTACCTTTGAAGGTCTTCCAAGATTGAAAAGGTTAGAAGTTAACGATGCTAAGGATTTGCGCGAGTCAATACAACGGTTTCCTCGTGGAATTGATGTTCCAAGTCTCTCTGAACTTAAAATGACAAATTGCAAATGTGAAGTGGGAGGCCTCCCATTGAAGTTGAGTTCGCTACAAATTTTAAAATTTGGGGATCCTGAGGTGATTTCTCAATTATCACAGCTGACAAACCTCTTCCATTTAGATCTTGTATCTTACAGGCTACCGATCAATGAGGTTTTCCAATCGCTTCCACCTTCGTTGTTCAGTTTCTCCTTAGTACCAATACTGAAAAAAAACAGAACCTGGTCAGCTTACGGCTCTGTTGATGAGTCAATTGATTTAAGCTTGCTTCCTCCCTCGCTTAAGGTATTCCAATTTAAGCCTAAGCACCCTGTGTCTGGATTTTCATTTTGGTTTAATCTCGAGTTTAGTATCGTCGCCGAACGCGTTCCAAACTTGGGAGAAATTCAAGTGACATACAACTCCCGACAAAATCCAGCATATTTGGATTTAACTGATGTTGATTTCAATGGGGTAGACAGACTTACGATGAAAGAATTTGGGTCTCGTATCGACGTCGATATTTCCCAAGAAGTCTCAGTGAGTAAATTCAAATTGGTTAAGCCAGAGTATTACACAAAGGTACGTACCACGATCCATTATGTGTGATTTGTTAGTGTCTATAGTGTCTTTATTTGTATTTATCAAAAAACTTTTACAAATTTGGCCTGTTTCTGGTAATTGTCGATCTTTTGCAAGAGACCTGGACTCCTTTTCGTACCAATCAGGAAGGTGACTGATGAACAAAACTTTTATGGAGTGGATCATATCACCCGGCTCATTCCCGATTTGTAAGAAAGCCAGTCTCAGTCTTGTGTTTAATGTTATTGACACGCTACGGATATGGCAGATACCGGAGTCAGCTTTTATGTAAACAGGGAGTACTACATGCACAGATCTACTATACTCTTTGCTTTACATTTGATGAACAAGCAACAAAACAACAAAATAAATCACTTAATTAAGTAAGTAATTAATGATTCGACCATCCAATACACTTATACAAAATGGATTCAATTCTCGCATTGAGGGCCATCTGATGGTTGACCATTGATCAATATTCAACATGCCCAGTTTTGATATCAGAACCGATCATATATATGAAGCAACAAAAAAATTACAAACTCAGTCCAATTTACTGTTATCGTCTTCATTAATACAAGCACATCAAATACACACAGTGAGAAATCAATCCGTTTTCATCGGAAATTTATTATACTTGCAATCTACTTTGAAACTCCGTATAAATTCAACTGGATTTCTCTACGATGAAACTCCAGATACCCTAACAAGATAGCAATCATCAAACTTCAAAACAAGATACTGAAGAATCATGTTTTTGTCAAGAAATAATGAATATGAGTTAAACGAGGATAAAATATGGTCCCGGTTAACACATTGTCCTGTCAATTATGAGACGACCAAATATCGAAACGCTACTGAAATGACGAGATTATTTGGAATATTCAAGAACATCATGCGATCATTAACCCTAGAGTTGATGGTTTTGATCATCGGACAGTGTTTAAAGAGGACGTTCTTTACTTTGATTTCCCGGTGAATGCCGATCATTACAAAAGATGGAGTTCGATTTTGGTTCCCACTACTGCTAAATCCAATAGTTGGTTATACAATCATTGGTTTTTCGACCAGGGTAACCGTTTTTGTGATACGATAGTTTCAGATGGAATTTTCTTAGGTTATGTGACATTGACTGGAAGAATGGAAAGAAAAAGTTTTACAGATTTACTTGATCAATTGAAGCATTTAAAGAAGCCTGCTTCTGTTAAGATAAGAGTGTACTGGAACTTGGATTGTCCAAATGAAAGAGGGACTTTAAACGGTAATTGGCTACTTTCAATTTTGGAGAAACCCAATTCTGGCGAGGCACCTCTGTTGATATATTTGTTACTCAGCAAAGTACGGCAACAAGAGATAGGTCATGGTTAACATTTATCAAACCAGAATTACTTCATTTTGTGAAACGATGCAAATTTGATTATTTACAAACTTCTCCAGAAAATTTCTCGTTTCCTCATGTTGTTCAAATCTTGAAACTATGGAAGTTCATCTCATTAGCTGGAGGTCTCCTGTGGCATTTCATATACCCCTATGATCCCATCATTGAAAGAATTGAGTTTAATATCCCCTTCAGAAGAATTTCAAATTAGCTTTGAAGGTCTTTCTCATTTGAAAAAACTATTATTGTATGGTGTTCATGAGTTGTGCCTATCTAAAGGTAATGATGCCCCCTGTCTTTCTGTTCTAGTCATCCGGAATTCAGATTGCAAAATTATTGGTAAGCTTCCTTTAACTTTGAGTATCAATTGGAGATTAATAGGTCGAATGCTCATTATATTCTTCCTAAACTTCCACAGTTGACAAATCTTCATGAATTAAGGCTTGCATATTTATCTAAGTTTTGGTGCCGTAGTTCAGTTGGTAGCACTTCTGCTAATCCTGGTAAACTCCAGCTAGAGCTGACTCGAGTTCGATTCCTGCGGGCTCTTATTTTCTCGTTTTAATTTTATGCACAGAAGCCAGGCTTGTACGTGGTCTAGTGATTAAGGGCTAGGCGTCACAAGGAGTGCCCTTAGTTGATCTCTGCCGGGGTCGCTATTGGATTATACGGCGGTCTTTGTTGAAGTTCAAAAGACTATAAACCACACTCTCATGACAGATCGGGACTATAAGAACGATCACAGTGGTTTTCGACCTCAATCTAAAGAGAACTTGTTTCCCCTGAACTATATAGGTTAAAAAAAAGTTCAATAAAAGATTTATTCCAATCAATACCTCCTTGTGTATTGTTTTTCTATCGATCAATGTGAACCATTGTTCGACGATCTTGTAGTTGGCGAACCTAAGATTGGCGAGAAACCAATTACTGTGAACCTACTTCCAATTCGACAATTAATGAGGCGCTGTTCAATTTTGATGCAGTTCTGAAAAGAAAATGCCGTGTCAGTGGTCGTTATGAACTTTGCTTTGAGCTTTGTATGCAAAACACTCAAGATAAATCAGAAATGGGTGAGTTCAGATTCAAGCAAGTCCCTGGTAATGACAAGTTTTCTGGAAACCTGCAGTATTGTCTTAATGTCAATGGAACCAATTTCTCCAATGGTGGTCTACAATCAATTAGTATGGGAAAAACAGGGGTTAGAATCCACATTGAAACTGAAGATGATAAACAACCTGAGAAACTACGACTGATTAGTGCTGGTGAAAAGACTCATTTTTCAATGGCTTTAAACTGACCGAGATTCAATACATACGAATTACAGCTTTTGTGTCTTTACAGTTGATATGAGCTTTACAGATGATAATAGTTTTATCTCTATTTTCAACTACATTCAGGGGAAGGCTTTCTTCCTTATCGTGCGAGAAATTGTTTTGGCCTGAAACGTATGTATAATAAAACCTATCTAAAATTTCAAAATTTCACGTCTCATGGTGAGTAGGAAGTGGTAATTCTTTGATCCAGCTGTTCACATTATAGCTCGTACAAGACAATTGCAATCCCACTCTATCCCAAATCGTATTTGGTGCATCATCTTGGATACATCTTTGAGCCAATTCAATGGACATAACTTGACTCACATAATAACCCATCATTTTCTGCACAATTGGGAATCCATGGTACATTGAGAAGCTCTTACAATTTTTCGAGTGGCAATCTTCAGACTTCCAAAAATCAACTGGTGTAACATATCCATCACAATGGTATCGTAACTGGACAAACAAGTGTTTTCCAGGGATAGAATGTATCATGTCCTGTTCCTGGTGGATACTGTTCATCTTCTTCAACCATGTGTTCTATTTTATCTTCTTCCAAAGGAGCACCGTCTGCTGGATGGCAGTTACCATCATTCCTATGATAATCACTGCGACATCTGAACGTCCGTTGATAAATATAACCTTTTAACGCCTTTTCCGACATCACACAAAACCCAGGTGGTGTCTTCTCAACATCCCTAAAAGGTCTCCAAAACAAAAAAAGATGTGCTGCTTGTTTAAACGTAGTCACCATCGTCTTCCCACTCTCGAACTCAACGGAAATAGTAGAATACATAGCCGCATAACGTGGCATAACATCAACAACAAGCATCGACTGTGTACTATTGCACCTCAAACCTCATCTGGATCACAAGAAGACCCAAGAATAAAATCGCATCTCGGAAGATACCTATTTCCGTCTAAAGTATCAGCAACGTAAATCTTAGGTTTAACTTCATGAGCGAAATGATGTTCAGGTGGGAATATGAGAGGCAAGACGGACCGAATGTTGAGTTTGTTGTCCAACAATTCGAAATAAGTGGTATAATCAAAATCAAGTGCTTTATCAAACCATAGTTGCTGAAAAGTAGCCGTGGATAAGTTCAAATGGCGTTCAAGGATCGGATTGTAAGCACGAGAATCATCATGTTTGAAGTCACGATACGTTGGAGTAGCGTTAAGTGTCAAGACCATCTCTTTTGGTGTTCAACATTGGCATTCATTGGGTAGTTTTTCAAGTATCTTACTCTAGCATAACTTTGTTTTGGCAAAGGGAATTTTCATACCGTGATCATAATAAATGAGGATTTCGTCAATTAACATTCGTGTGATTTTGTTTCTTTGATAGTCTTGAATTGCTTAAGGTGATGTCCCTGTAGGACGAGTGAAATCGGGAATATGTATATTTGATGAGCCAAAAACATTACCGTAGTTCTTCAGTTGTTCTAATTCATCAAGGCAAGATAGAATCAATTCAATCGTACTCATTTTGCAAGGATGATAGGGCCTGAAATTTGTCAGGATATTTATACAATTAGATTGAGGTTGAGAGAGGTTGTTGGATTCGATGGATCTAAATGAAACTTGATCGATCCTAAATCCTGATATATCTTAATGAAATTCAATTGAAATTGTTGGATTGTGAACGGTATATAGTTCATGCCTGGTTGTCTGAATTTGACTATAACAACTACAACTAAGTCGTAACTTCACACAGTGCAGCCAAATTTTCTTCCAGTTCCAATGTGCGAGTTGATCTTCAAAATTATGGTTCATGGCTGTGCAGGCATCTAAATTTCTATAGTATATATCATCACTGATCGAAGTTCTGGCCTATATAGAGCTAGCTAGAGGTAAATGGTTATAAACTTAATACAATCTATTCAGTATATTAATTCACCATATCCACTGGGGGCTTCACAAAATGCAAGCGCAAATATATTAAATAAAAAACGGATAATGCACCATGGTTTAAATTCTCACTCTAATTTTTTTCAGCTTTTTACTGCTCCGCCACGCAAAAATCGTGGCAAGTTCTCATGGCGCGGTCAAATTTCGTGGAGCCCAAATTTTTAAAATGAAAGTCCCCCAAATCGTCGCTTATCAGCGCGTCGCTCCCAGTTGATTAGCTCATGTGCTACGTAAGCTCGGCAGATTCTCCCCATCCCTTTCGAGCGCCCCACGCGGCTCATATTTTTGAGAAAAATCTTCGTTTTAGGGAGTTTGTAGGCTCGGCATTAAATATTCGGTTTTTCAAATTTTATATGAAATTCAAATCGAGATTGAGATATTAATATTAAAACCCGATAATGGAAATTGAAATACAAAATCATATAAATAAAAGACCGATAATAAAGCCATATATAGATGTCAAAATTGTAAATCCACGACCTTTTTGAAATCATTGAATTCATACCAAAGCAACAAAACAAACCTTGTAAATTCATCTTATGCAAAACTTGTGTAAACATCATTCAGACTCAATTCAAATTCAACAGAAATACCCATTCATCCATAAATGGTTAATGTTAAACCAGCACCGATAAAAACCTAAACCAAATTAACGTGTTTCAGCAATTAAAACATAAACCAAATTAACGAGTCTGAACTCAAAACGTTAATCTTTGGAGATATGCAAACCATGCAAACATCAATCCAAATTAACGCGTCTCAAGAACCATGAATGTTAAACTGGTTTAAACCAGCCAGCAATATCAATGAATGGTATTAAGATTAGTATCAAAACAAAGAGGAGTATATCGGAGTTGAATGAATGAAAACAAATGCTTGTCTTTCAAGAGAGATATGTGTGAATCAAAGCAATCAAACAGACCTTCAGTTAAGACATTGAAAGAAAGTATAAGACGATGAACTCAACTCTCAGTCATATAAGGAGCCCATTTGTCGTTCAATGGAAGTAAAAAAACATACCTTTGAGGGACAGGCATATCAAAAGAAGTATTTCGACAGTAGCAATTACCTTATGTGTGAGTGGTTGTCTAAATGAGACTTTTGATAAGT
>JAKTRY010000076.1:0-55832 GCA_030579935.1 Ambrosiozyma cicatricosa | reverse complement strand
CTGTGTGGCAGTACAATTGGGGCTGAGTGAGCGGCGCAGCATCTGATTCCTCACACATTTGAATCAAGGCAACGTGTCCGAGTGGTTAAGGAGAAAGATTAGAAATCTTTTGGGCTTTGCCCGCGCAGGTTCGAATCCTGCCGTTGTCGATATTTTTGTAATAGAGATCATTAACAGGCTGGTGAAGCCCTTTATATTTTTATCTGAATAATCCTAGTTACAGTTCGAACAAGAGATTATCATCCTTGAATATTGAACACTCATGATACATATATGAGTTGTGAATTGTTGCCTATTGTCATTACAATCATTTTCAATTGCCAATAATCCAACAAGCACAACCATCAACTCATAATAATATCAAGACACCATTGAACGTTGTCTTAAAAGAACACAAATACACTTCACATACACACAAATATCACATGCTGTTTAAGATCCTGATTTTTATAGTGATATTATTCTCGATTGCACTATTATTCATTCTTTTTGGACAACTCCCGAGTTATAATGATACATTCATTCATAATGGAAGACAGTTTTTGGTCAATGACATCTTTCTCCCCATTGCCAACGGAATGGAAAGAATAGACAGGAGGTTGTTCAAGGGTTATTGTTCAAGGCTGATATTCGGCAAAGAAATAAGATGGCTCTTAGGATGGTTCACACCATTGTTCTATGTTATCTTGATGTCTTTATGCCTAAATTATTTCATGGTTGCTGTGTACCCAGTCGTTGTGTTGTCCTACAACTGTGATCCGATCTGGAACTTTCGGTTTTTGTTCATCATTGCACCAACTTTGATTTTGAACTATTGGTCATTTGCAATGGCTACTTTGTGTGACGCTGGTAATGTCTCCAAACTATCTACAGAGAAGATGAATTTGATGAAGAAAAAGTTCAAATGCAATGGAATTATTTTCTTTGATGGATTCCAGTGTAGGACTTGCCTCACTCCCAAGATTGCCAGAAGTAAGCATTGTTCAACTTGTAACGATAGATGCGTCTTGTTGTTTGATCATCACTGCATTTGGCTTAATAACGATGTTGGATATTACAACTACAGATACTTTTTGGTTTTTTTGTTTGAGATTTCCATTACTCTAGCATACGGTTCTTATTTGTGTTACGTTGGATTGTGCTATAACTTGGAACGTTTCCAGTTACATCCCAATGTTCAATCCCAATACCATTTCAAACAACTATGGTTTTTAATGACGGAGACTTCCTTGCAAAATGAAATAATGGGCGTTTTGTGCCTTCTTGCTGGAATTTTATGTCCTCTTGTTGCCATGTTTCTTTTTGAGCATTTATGGTATATCTATCTTGGTGTTACTACAAATGAAGCTTTCAAATGGGATTACATTCGTCAATTGATAGAGTACAAGGTGTTGTTCAAGTTTACAAAGTTGCCTTCGAATGAAGAAGTCTTTTTGATGACGGAACCTGATGACACGTCAGAGTTAGGAGTGGTGTTTAAGAGACTTTCCAATGATGAACCATTTAGAGTGGTAAGTGGTAAACTTGATCGTATAGAAAGTTGGGATGATCTGAATAATATCTATGACAATGGCTTTTGGAAAAACCTTCATGAAAGGATGTTTCCTATTATGTAGTAGATAATTTGTACTTTTATTATACAGCCAATAAATTTAATTTTGATACAATATTGAGGAGGGGTTTTAAACTTATAATATACAAAGGACAGGAACAAAAAAATGACAAGCAAAATGATTTATAAGGGCAAAAAAACACAGCAAACTAAAACAGAGTGTAAATGAAGTAAAGTGAATAGGAACGAAAAACAAAAATAAAAATTGAAACACAAACGAAAAAACGACAATAAAAAATTAACAAAAAATTTAATGGATGATGATAAAACGCATAACATAACAAAAATACACTATTTTTTTTGCTCAAATGACAACCGTCCAATCAATCCATCTGCCGTTGTCAATTCAGGCAAATCTAAACTTGGTCTGATATCCATTGAGGAACGTCCAGTTTCAAGCTGGAGACTCTTTCTTGTTTTGTCCAAAGACTTCTTTCTATTTTCTGCAGTAGGCGGCTTTAAACTTAATGATGGTCTTGTGACTCTACCATCACTATCTCTACCACCTTCAGTGAACTCCATTTCGATCTCTTCCGTCTGTAATGTGTCAATTGAAGCAGAGTTGAGGTTACCAGGTCCAATTTCGATCTCCTTCTTACCAAACATTTTCTTTAAGAATGATTGTCTCTTACTACCGGTGGAATCCCTATATGGCTGATAATTTGGATCATCAGAATAACCAGGCTTTGATGCATTTTCTTCAAGAGAGTCACGAACACCAAATTTAGGAACCTTAGGTCTATTTGGATCAGTTGGATCATAGTCAGTTGGGAAACGAGCAAAATCACCATTCACAACACATTCTCTAATAATATCAATATCTTTAGGATAGAACAATTTTTGGTAACAATCGTAAGCAAAACGAGGAAGCATACAAATCAAGAAACCAGAGAAGAAACATGCCCACCATGAAGCAGAACCATACAATTCATCGGCAGACT
Organism: Ambrosiozyma cicatricosa; assembly: GCA_030579935.1. Lineage (NCBI taxonomy): Eukaryota > Fungi > Ascomycota > Pichiomycetes > Pichiales > Pichiaceae > Ambrosiozyma > Ambrosiozyma cicatricosa. The sequence continues at coordinate 53,279 of JAKTRY010000076.1, read as the reverse complement.
TATAGAAATCGGCAGAGATCAAGGATGAAGACCAGATACCTGTCCAACCCCAAACAATGATAATGGAAAGCGAGACAATCAACACCGATAGCCAATCCCATCTGTATTGATGAATAATCACGTAAATATTACAAGCAACAATGGCAATTGTGGCAACGAGAGCACCAACAAAGTATCTGTGATCTAGAGGTAAACCACTTTCTGTCACTATACCGTTTTTGTAGTACATTAAGTAAGGGTAGAAGTAAGAGATCAATGATTGATAGAAGCCATCCACCATATACCAACCAAACTTAGTCATGGTCCATTCTTGTCTCAAGATACCAGATTGATACAATTGTGGCACAATCAGAGAAATATAATCATCCACATCCTGATCAAAGATACCAAGCAAAATGACAGGTAAAGAAGTGAAAGCCAAGTTATAGAACATCAAGTAGGTGTATTCGAACAAATAAGTACCATCGAAATCATCATGAATACCATACCAGAACAAAGCCAATGTGAAAACAACATTCTTATAGAAGAAACTTGGAATCATCTCAGCCAATCTCTTATAAGACCATCTACCATGAACAAGAGTCAATCTGGTGACATATCTGAACTGACCAATAGCATAATCGGCAGACATTACAGCTTGGGTACCTTCTTCACCAGCGATACCGACACCAACATCGGCAGCTTGAATCATGGCAACATCATTGGAACCATCACCGATAGCCAATGTCATCACATCCAAAGTTTCCTTGACCAAAGTGACCACAGCAGCCTTTTGAGCTGGTGAAACTCTACAACATAAGACAGCTTTACATTGTTTACAAAGCAACAAGAAATTGATTCTGTGTTTATCAGTCAAGGCTAATTTCAATGCATCACCATCAATGACGACACCAAATGCGCCACTAGGTGGACTATGATCATTTTTGGCAGAAATAAGTTCATCCATGGAACCAGTTAAACCGAAATGTTGCATCATGTATTGTTCAATTAAAGCACCAACGACACGGGATTTATCACCTTGTAATGCTTTCCATTTTTCTTTACCCAATGTTTCTTCAGCATCCTCACCCGAAGTCCTGATAATCAACAAGTTCATACCACTTTCTAGCAAGTTACAAGAGAAACCAATGTTAATGGCAGTTTCAACTTTATCACCAGTTAAAACCCAAAGCTTGATACCGGCCCTAGCCAACAATTGAATGGATTCAGGAACACCATCTTGTAATTTATCTTCAATGGCAGTACCACCAAGCAAAGTCAAATCTCTTTCAATTGAAGAAGCAACATCCTCCATTTTTTCTTCTCTGTTTTCTAAAGAAGCAGCAGCGATATTATGTCTCTTTTGCCAAGTTAGGTACTCAGTCCAAGTTAATTCTCTTTGAGCAACACACAATGTTCTTAAACCTTCACTGGCAAACTGTTCTAAATGAAGAGCGGTCTTTTCAAGCAATTCAGAATCATTCTCGTCACTTAATCTTGAGTAGATGATGGAATCAGCACCTTTACAAATCAACAGGGCAGTTGGTTCACCATTTGGAATAGCAGAAGGAATCTTCACAAGAGCACTCATTCTCTTTCTTGTAGAGTTGAATTCTAAAATGTTAAGAATCTGATACTCTTTCTCAATACCTTGCACGTTCAAAATGACACCTTTCTTAGTTCTATCCAAGAATTCAAAACCAACGTCTCTTGCAGTACCAACCAAAGCGGACTCATCAGGACTTTGAGCTCTCAATTCCAATTTGTTTGGATCTTTCTTGGATTTCTCAGTCAAGACACTATGACACAATGCTAAAGCCAACATGAAATTCTCACAGGCTAGTTTCTGAGAATCACCGGCTTGACCATCCAAAGCTTGGGCAAATTTCTTGGAAATAAATGTCAACTCATTTGGAATATCTTTGGATAATTCACCAACGTTAACGTCTTTCAAGAGATCAATCATGACACCTTTATCTTCTTGAATCTCTTTCTTTTCTCTGGCTGCTTCTTCTTCAATATCAATACCTTGTCTTCTTCTTATATCAGCGTAAGCTTCAGTATATGCTCTACCGTATGGTATACCATTGATGGTACATTTCTTGAACTCCATAATGTTTTGTGTTAACGTACCTGTCTTATCACTGAAAACGTATTCAATTTGACCCAAATCATCTGAAATATTCCATGATTTCGGAACACAAGGATAATCCAATTTCTTATAGTACATCTTGACATCTGAATAAATGAAATAAGCCTGTGCAGTCTTAATAATTTCAATGGAAATGTACAACGAGATAGGAACCAAGGATTGATACAAAATGACAGCCACGAAAAAACTGACGATACCATTAGCAACAGGAGAACCTGCAATTGTACCAAACTCATAGTATTCTCCAGATGTATTGTCTCGTCCATAATAAATACCATTCACCAAACCACTGATGAAACATAAAATAAACAACAAAATGAAATTCAAAATAACACTGAAATTCAACTCTCTTGAAATTCTAGATTTTTTGGAAGGTGTGATACCGGCATTCAGCATGATCTTGGTATCGTCACCAGTGAAAACAACCAATCCAACAACCCATTTGGTGTTTCTCAGCGAACAACCTCTTAACAACATGTTATTGATAGTGACGGCTTCATTGCAAACTTCACCACGTTCATCACCATTGGCATAATAGTTCAATTTACCTTGATAACTGTACAAGTTGGCTTTAGGACCTTCACTATCTAGCCAAAACTTAGATCTTCCCAGGTCACTGACAGATTTGATAGAGGCTGATGAACATTTCATACTTTGTTTAACTTTCAAGTTGGTTTCACCATCCAAATTCTTAGTCTCGACATAACAGGCAGCATCTGAATCTGAGGAAGCAAGGATAACCACATCAACTGGAATTTGATCATTGTTTTTCAACTTGATAATGTCACCAACGTGAATATTCTTCCAGTAATCTTTCTTGAAAGCTGGGGTCCCACTGAATGCAACTGGGGAAGATGGTGGTGCAGTGAATGGCTTCATCTTCAAAGCAAACTTATCAGCTGTAACATCATTGGAATCGGCAAATGGATCAGCTAATGATGCTGTGCTTTCATTAGTTAGGGTGTCGCGGTTGGCTTCAATCTGCATACTTCTTCTGAAATCAAAACTATCGATGGATTGTCTTGGATGCACCTTATCTTCAGCCAATGGATCAACATCGGCCTCACCTTTTACTCTTCTAATCAATGTGAAAAGTAATTTACTGTTCAATTTCTTGAATCTTCTCCAGGGACTGATTTGTTCACCTGAGAAATTTGGGTTATCGATACCTTTCAAAACATGCGTCACTTGGTTGTTAACTTCCAAATCTGTGGCTGTTCTTCTTGAATCTTCCAAGGCATCTTTGAAAGCAGTGATACAAACAATGACAATCAATGGAACTGCGGACAGCACTGGGTTAGGCACACCAAAGATGGAAAAGGCACCCAAGATAATCATCACCAAAAAGTAGATATTGGCCACATTTTCAAACTGGTAGTATAGATTCTTAGGCACAAAGGATAATGGAGTATATTTTGTTGTTCTAATTTTATTTCTTGGATATTGTGGAGGATGACCATCTTCATCAAGTTGTGACTCAGGAAGGGGAACATTCCAATAAACCTGTCGTTTTTCTCTTGATCTATCTTTATCTGCACTATTTTGTTCTTCATCTTCATCGGCCATTGCATCATTACCGCTGAATAACCTCGTATTGGGTGTTCTTTTCGAAAGGGATCTTTTGAAAGTCTTGGTTCGTTTCATTGGTTTCACCACTACTTTACCATCTTTTCGTCTTTGAGTACCCCATCTATGCCTTTTGAAAACGGTTCCCTGTCTTTTGGGCTCTTCTTTCCCACTTCCAGGAAGTTCACCCAGGGCATCATCTTCCTCTTCTTCGGCTTCATCTTCATCACCAACAGCAGTCTTATTTCGCTGTGGTTTTGTTTCATCAAATGCCACATGTGCCTCTTTCAAATTCACAGAGGCAAACGTTTTCGTTTGTTTAATAGCTGGTGAGAATTCTATACTGCCTGCATCACTTATTGAACTATTGGCATCTCTGGCATAACTGGAATCTCTTTTCATTGTGCTTGGGTCTGTAAAATAGGGTGAATCAGTGGAAGTTCCCTGTGAGGATGAGTTGAAATTATCTGTAGAGAGGGTCCGATATTTGTCATCGAAGGGACTTGTATGTTGGTTATCAGACATGATTCCGGGATCACTTTAGTATATATATAAAGGAATGAATTGGATGATATGACCAAGTATGTTCAGCGTGTTTTTGGGGACAAAGAAGATATAATGTAATATATAAGGGAACGGGTGGGATTTGTCAGTTGTAGAATATGTGAAACCTAGATCAAATGTATGTGTTGTTCTGTAGTGCAAAAAAATCTGACCGGTTGATCCAGCTCTGAGTAGTGAGAATATCGAATATCTGTGTGTGAGTTTCTTGAGAGAAAAAACTTGGTATCTTCAGCACTGTTGAATCCTGACAGGCACAGTTTCTAAGATATACATACACAAGTGTGTGGTTGATCTTGACGAAGAGTCAGTATAACAGAGGAAGACGGTAAAGGGATGACAGAGACAGAGCACAGTGACAGGCTTGAATGAATGGTATGAACGGTTGTGCTTCAACTTGTGCTTATTAAGAGCGATCCAGGCCGGCCGTATTTCGCACTTACACCACTATACGTTGTTTTGGGCCGCTCTTACCAATTTGTTTTTTTCGTCAAGACATCGGCTGAAATCTGCAGATTTCTTGTTTGCCAGTGGGTACTGTTTTCTCCTAATTCCATCCATCATGCTTCCATGGTTCCGGCTTTAGTAGTTGTCGCGTTGGCCCTTACTTTGCCCACCTCTGACCTTGTACACACTAGACACTCCTCACACACCGTCACTGTTATACATTGTTCACAACTTCGTTCTGTAGGCTGAGACACAGGCAACAATTATACACATTCTACAAGATTGAAGACCCCGTATATTATAATACAGGCTACAGCATGAATCGAGCAAGTTCAAGGATCGGCGGCGTAATTACGTGTCCCGCGTTAATCCTGATTTCTTGCCTTACTGCCTTCCTTCTCCTTTCTCACCTAAACTACTTTCATTAGTTAGCTTCTAAATGATCAGTAATTACAAGCTGCCTTAATGGGAGGCTTAACAACATCTTCTATACATTCGGCTTAATTATGGAATTGTATGTCAAAGATGTCTAGCATCCGAAATCAGGATTCAGAATGTAATGAACACTGAGCAGGTAGGTTTGTTTTCATCCAAATGAATTGCCAAAATTGACAAATTTGCCCAGTGAGCTGGCTGAATTTCTTGATTTTGCCTAATATAGTAGGAAACTAGCAGGAGACTAGCAGGAGACCCCTTTGCAATCTGATCGGTGTACAGGTGTCTCTGCAAATTACGCACTAAAAAATAAAATGGAGCGGATTGCGGATTGCGGATTGCGGGCCGGGCATTGATCGAGTAAGTTACAAGCAGGGATTACAGTGTAGCGGTGATTCTGGATGATGAAGCCCAGGTCAATGAGGTCAGTAGTTGCTTACAAACCATCTCAAAATTTTTTTGCATGCAAACTTTGAAGCGCTAGGCTAGCTGGAACTGCTTTTTTGAAAGTTTACAATTACTTGGAATTATGGAATTGTGTCCACATCATAAAACTCAAGGTGATTGATTGTTGACATCGATGATTGATCACTGATATTCACGTTTTCATACATATATCTTCCTCTTCGATGCGATGCTTGCGCTTATATAGTGAAGCCTGAAAGTTCTCTGGTGTCTGATCTGAATCTTTGAATCAGTTAAACTAAACTATCCGTGAGAAGCCGAACTTATAACAAATCCCACACCGCCACACATTAGCCACAAAACAGGACTCACACGCCGCAAGCTAAAAATTGAAATTTCAAGATTTTGGATTTTGGAATTTGGAATTTTGGCTGGGTGGCTGCAGTGCCAAGTGGGCAGGCCTATGAACTCTGAACAGTGAATAACTATTACAACTTGCCGGCAGGTGACCGCGCCCTGCGAGCGAGAGCATCTGTTCGTGTTCACTGTTTACCTTTGGAATAGGGCACACCTTGATCGTGATTAAGGCTGAATGCTCTGTACTAGTTTGCTAATCCAAATCTGTACAACTAGTTCCATAACATCATATCCCTTTGAGTGTTGCCATCATTCATCCATAAGACTCAAGACTGATCTCTACGAGCATTGGAATTGACATTGGAGTTGAACACAACCACCAATCTATACGATGAAGAACACAAGGCAAAATGTCAATTCTTCAAATGCAATACGAGTGCCCACAAGTTCGTTTACCGCCTTCAAATTACGATTCAATGAGCCGGCTGAATTATACCAAACATCAACAGTCATTTCAATAGGACCCATTCCAAGATCATGGATATTGAATCAAAAGTCTCCTTTCGCTTCAACATATTACAAATTGAGAGACAAAGCTTTAAATCTTCCTGATCCGAACATTTCATTGCCTGATTCCACTGCTAATACTTCAAATACCTCCAATACTACCATTGGGAGTCGTACGTCATTGGGGAAGATCAAATTGCATAATTTGAAGCGTTTGAAACAACACCTTTCTGAAAAGAAAAGAAAATGGAAAGGAAAGAAATCGAGTGTTGATTACAGACAGATTTTGGACGGTCTTCAACAGGACTCCTCATCGGATGAAGACAGTGACAATGACAATGACAATGAGAATACCCAAGACGAAGAAGATGATCCAGCATCTCTTGCCACAATAACAGGTCTTAAACAAACAAACAAAGGTCAAGGTCAGAGTCAAGGTCAAGGTCAGGGTCAAGGTCAAGGTCAGACCAAAACATCAAATAAACAACGACAGAGACAATCCCATCCGAAACAACCAAGAATCATTCATCCTTCTTCTCCATTAATGGTTCCGCATACGGGAGGCAATACTTTTTTTTCCACCAATTTGTCAATCCAAGGTAGTAACAGTGTCCTACAAACAAGTAGTCAGATAGGTGCTACACTAGGCAGTATTTTTGGCTCAGAAATTGATTCCAATCCAAACACAAATCCAAATCTAACAGCTAAATGTATTCCTCATCCTACTGTCTTACCACAATCATCAGTCCTACGCAAAACCAGACCATCACAACAACAACAACCACCACCACCGCAATCAACGACTTCAGTTGTTGTTCCTCCTTCAGCTCCTTATTCATCAACTACTGCAATCACTGGATCTTCTACAAATGATTCGTTTATCACAGCTCGTGAAGTGAGGTTCACTCCAGGTTCTCTTCCTTTGGGTGAGACCCAGTATGATCTGGATTCGGGTCATAAAATCAGCACAAATGACAATTTTCGTCGTCATTCTTTACAGCAGATAACTCCATTGACTATGAGATCAAGTCATCATTCCAAGAAAGGTGTGGGTGTGGCTTTCACCGAGGGTACAAAACTTAGTGGGAATGGTGTTGGTCAAAGAAGAAACTCATTGTTATCGAGGATTCCATCTACATCTAAGAAAAGACTGACTTTGAAGAAAGCTGAACCCATTCCCATTGATTTTAATGCTGAAGGTGAACAACCTTTAATTCTTGATAGAAGAGAAAATAGTCATGTGAAGTTAATGACTAGAGAGGCAATTGAAGCTTATGAAACTTGGAGACAAAAGAAAGCCGTTGCTAAAATTCAAAGGAAATTTGATGCCGAAAGATTGAAATTGGATAGGTTTCTCATGAATTTCCAAGCTGGTGATATCATTCTTTTGGAGAGAATGCTTATCTTGGTGACTTCTGTGGATGATGTTCAACCTGTACTGGACCAATTCGCATACCCTAGAGTCATAGAAAAATGGAAGGAGTATATCGTTGTTGCTAGATCCACCGGAAGAAAAGATGCTCCTGTTGTTTTACAGTTTTTCAGCAAGAGAAAGATCATGTTCCATGATCATGACGAAGAACACCATGATTCGTCAGATGAAGAATTCTCTACACTTGATAAAGACGCCGCTACTGATTCAGATGATAATACCGAGTTGAAATCTTATATTAACTCAAGACCCAAAGATTACGAATTCAAGCTGTATATGATACAGAGACAAACCGTGGTTGGGTTAAACAACACTTTAGACAAGAGTTTTTACATTTCTAGGTTGAATTATAAGAAGAAGAAACAAATGAGATACATCTTACTTGGTCAAACAATGGAAGTTGCTCTTCGTTGGATCACTTTTCTATTAGGTGTGTTACATCAAAAAGCTTATAATGAAAGACTTGTCTTACATGTTAATATTCCCGACTTGGACATCTCATTGACTTTCAGAAATACATTCACCGAGTTATCAAGAGATGATTTTAGATCAGATGATCACATCACATTATATCACCTTCGTCAAGGTTACAGATATCCTCAAATTACCGGATTCGAAAAAATAATGGACAAAATCCTACTGGAAATCAATAAGTTGCCACCATATATTGTGAAGGATGACGCTAAAGCACGTAACTTTCTTAGGAAACTTAGAATGGAAAGACACACTTTGGCGTTTGCATTCAGACAGTATGACAAATTGGAGTGGGTTCTAGGTGGTCATGAGTCGTTGTTACAAGCTATCTGGCCTATAGCTACCGACTCCCATGATTTGGAATTGAGAGAGCTGACTCACGAGTCCCACGTTACTCCAGATGGTTTTTTGAAAGAGCCTTTGCCCATTGAAGGTTTCTTGGTGAGAATGAGTAACAGAGAGGGAAAAATATCTTCAAAACTTGGAAGCAACTATTATAAGATGCAGTATTTCTTCACTTGTGATAATTTACTTCTTTTTCAAGAATTCTATCATGCCGTGCCTCCATTTGAACAACATATGAGACATTTGATTTCTCCAGTTGGTGACATCTTTGATAAACAAGAAGTTGAAAAATTAAGTCTCAATCGTCCTGAAAAGTTCATCAAATCTACTTTCCCATTGACTAAAAGTTTCCATATCCAATGGCTACATCCACAAATTACACCTGAACAGTTTGAAGAATACGATTCTGAAGTGTTGTATGAAACAGAAAGAAGGATCGGATTAGTTGCTAACTCCAGAGGAGTCATTGATTTGCTGGAAGTCACTGAAATAGTAGCTGTTCCTGTCTCCAAGATAGCACCTATGATCAAAGTTGCAGGTGCGCTATCATGGGGTTGGTCTAAAGAAGTCGCTGAGTCAATAGAATCATACTTCGAGATTAAATTTAGAAACGGAACCTCACTGAGAATCCAAGCATCAAGTGAAGACATCAGAGATGAATGGATCAAGAGGTTGTTGGAACATAGTGAATATTGGACCAAGAAGAAAGCTTCTGATATGGCTGAAGTGATGAAATTGAAAGAGGAAAACATGAAGGCCAACAATATATCCAATGATACGTATGAATCATATGTGGCCGTTGAACAAAGATATCATAAATGGGAGAACAGCAATGCTAAACCAAACCCACTGTTTTACAACGTTTCTTCATTTTCAGTCAATAAGCCAATCATCATGAGTGGGATACTATACAGGAAAAGAACCAAACACAAGAGTTTTGCACAGTCATTTGCTGCATTGACTCCTGGATTTCTCATATTATACCAATCTATCAAAAGATCCAAGGTTTCTGGTGTTGATAAAGCAACCAATTACTATAAAAGATATGCCATTTTATCATTGAAAAACTGTTATGTTTACTGTTTCCCAATGAACGACTTGGACTTGCTTGAAAATGAATCAGGATTCAATCAAACACAACCAGGCGGATATGCCCTTCCTAGAATATATTCAGATGGTTGGAGAAGTTCAGAAGACCAAAACACCAGATATTTCACATTATGGTTTGGTTCCAAAAGAGTCATGTTGAAAAGTTTGAGTAAAGTGAAGAAACAAAATGATTCTGATTCTGATTCGTCTAGTGATAGTGAGTCCGAGGGAGAAGAAGACGATGATGATTATATGGAAAGCGCAGTGTTGGAAGGCCGTGATAACACTAGGGAAAAAATTAGAAAAAGAGATTTGTTAAGAGTCTCTACAAAGTTGGGTGTTACTGGTAAGAAACTGGTTTTCTTGGCCAGATCAAGGGTTGAAAGAGATCTTTGGGTTACTAAAATCATGACTGAAATTGCAAGATTTTCAGTCTCTAATGAAGATGAGGAGTCGGTTTTATTGGTTTGATCATACTTTATTTTACTTCGTTTTGCACTTATCTTTCTTTTTTGAAAGTTTTATTTTTTTGATTCTGTCTTTTTTTACACTTCCGCTTTTTTTTTTCGCCTTGATCTTTTTACTTTGCTATATAACTTTACTCTACACAAAATTAATAATATTAATTTGTATGCATATATTGAAATGAATAATCGATATAATAAATTAAACTGCAATTGAAGAAGATCAAACTACAAAGAACAAATGACAAACTGATCATGTGGCCTTCCAAACATAAACCATTTCATCCCATCCCGTACTAGCAGCGAACCCACTTCCCCACAAAGACCAATCACAACCAATAACAAACTCCCGGTGTTTATCGAATCCATTAATCAGCGCATGACCATGAAACAATCTATTAGCATTGGCAAACCTAGCATTATCATCCATCTGATCTTTCCAAACTTTACAAGTCATATCATATGAACAACTCAATAAGACATTAGAAGCATGAGGAGACCAAGTGACTTTCCTAACTGCGAAATCATGACCAATAAGCTTATTCAAAGGAGAAGGACCAATTTGATCACCATGCGGTAAAAACTGATGTTTTAAATCAGGTATCATTCTTAAATCCCATATCTTGATTGATTTATCCACTGATGCGGTGGCTATCACACTTGGTCTATACTTGTTGTAGTCGCATGATAATACTTCAAGACCATTGTGTGCTATGAAGTCCATTTGCATAGGTTGTGGTGATCTGATGTCCCATAGTTGACAATGGGAACTTGAATTCACTGAGATTAACGTGGATGGATCATGAGGTGAGAATGTGGCTTGATAAACACAGTCATTGATAGGGTTAGGCACAGTTGGATTTGATGTGGATAAAGGCAATGACATATTGTTTCCACCACCTTTCGGAGTCGGCACCAATCCACCAGCACCACCAGCAACATCAGTTGCAGATGACCCAAGATCAACATGACTCGTATGACGTTGGTCTTTAGGAGGACTAACCAAAGTCATCAAAGACTGGCCTCGAACAGGCGACCAAACTTTCACTGAACCATCCCATGAAGCTGAACAAAACATTGATTTTTCAACTAGGTTCCAATTCACAGAAAACACTTCCCTTTGATGTTCTTTAAATTTCATAATTGGGAAATCAGGTAATGTGAAATCAAACAATGATATGGTTCCATCACCTGAACTAGCAAGCATTTGATTCTCATGTAATTCAGACCAAGAAACATCAAACAATCCATCTTGTGTCTCAAATGCTGAATCTTGTGTTATTTGTCCATTGTCTTGAATAGTCAAGATGTAAAGTTTCCCATTACCTACTAATCCATAGTTTGCTGATGTTGCTATAGCTAGTTTGTTGTCGTAAAATGGTGAGTATTTGCACGCACAACCGTTGTAACCTGTTGTTCTGAATGATAACATTGCTTGCTGTTGCTGTTGTTGGTTTGGTGTCTTTGATGCAATTTGATGGTTTGGGATGTGGGGTTTCAAAGTTAATTCAGGACATGTGCTGTTTGTACGATTAGAATGTGACTGATAGTACTTCCGTCTTTTGATCGACGTTCGTCGTCTCGGCGTTGCGCGTACTCATGTGCTTCGTGAATCACCGGATTGAATTACTTTACCGGGCCACTGGAGGAGTGAGGGAGCGAGCTGTACAGTTCAGATCAAACTTCATTAGAGTCTGATCTCTGAATATATACCCTGATTTGTGGAGTGAGCTATATGTTCAAATAGTCGATATTGACAGTTGAAATATATTATAATTGGATTATAGTAGTGAAAGCGCTTTATAAACAAAATTTCGTGAAGAGAAAAACAGACAAACGAAAAAAAGGAAATAAAGATGTTACAAATAAACATGGTGGTTGAAATTTGAAAATTTTATGCAAAATGAAAAACAAAAACAGAAACAAAAAAAGGAAATAAAGATGTTACAAACAAACATGGTGGTTGAAATTCGAAATTTTTATGCAAAATGAAAAACAAAAACAGAAACGAAAAAAAAAGAATTAGAAAACAAAAACTTGAAAAGAAAAAGCATGGTTATGATGGTAGTGCTAGTAGTAGTTAGTAGATAGATGCAAATATTAAAAATTGAAGTATAACAAGAAATCTAACACGATAGATATAGATAATCTTGTGAAGAAAAAAAGGAATATCACTTCAGGATATGATATGATGAGATGGATAATGATACACTGATCAAGCAGTATAGTAAAATGAGTAATGACGATAAGAAAACAAAAACATAAAAAACGTAAGAAAAAAACAGAAACAAAAACCGTGGATGAAACAAAAAAGCTTAAGAAATGAAGAATGGGTAGAATCAAAAATTCAGAATCCAGTATGCAGAGATAGTCATTGAAATGCAAGGAACAGCAGAGGGACAAAAGATATCCGAAAAGCAATAGAGCAGAGCAAAACAAGCAACAAAAGGCAAAACATTGAACATTGAACGAAAAAACCAGGTATCACATAATCTAAAAGAAGTCGGTATCAAACCTCAAATCTCAACACCCCCGAAACCCAAACTCTATTTGGAACCAGAACCAAAAGGAGAACAAGGATCAGTAACAGGAGAAGAAACCTGATTCCAATTGACTATAGAATCCAAATGATCATTATTGGTACGTGATGTATCCATGAATCGACTACTTTCAACATCATTCTCATCACCATCACCGTTTTCGTTGTCATTGTTGTCATGGTGAACTGTGAAGTAAGGAGAACTAGGAATGTTCATGTTCATTGCTGATACGGATGATGAGCCAGCTGGACAACTTAACTTGTTTGATTGTTGCTGTTGAGGATTTTGTGGCTGTTGGTGATTTTGATTCTGTTGAGTAGTGTTGGTGTTGGTGGTGGCAGATGGAGTTTCACCATTGTCGATGGTTTCAGTCTGTGTTGTGCCTGGATCAACAGGTGTGAATTTATCCTTTGGTGTCTTTTCAAACTTAATTGGCGTTGTAGAATTAACCGAACCAGAGCCAGAAGCAGAAGCAGAAGAAGACAAAGGTTGAAGTTGAATCTGTTGTTGCAAGTGCAATTGTTGTTGTTGTCTTAGTTGTTTTTGTTGTTGTCTACGTTGACGAGCCTCAGATATACTTTCATCGATGATCTTCTGAACATCCAGTTCTTCATCTTCATTCTTTGGACCATCTTCCAAATGAGTGAACAACTCAGTCACCCATTGTTTATTTGGTGATTCTTTAGTTGGTGAACCAGGTGAAGCAGCAGCATGGAAAGAATTGATGATTCTCTGAATCGATGGTGAAATATCATGACCTAACAAAGACTGTGGTTCAACTTCAGCTTCTTCTCTAATGATACTTGGACGTTGTTCGGCACGTGGTGGAGGAACGTTTTCTTTATCACTTAATCCTTCTTCTTCAACCTCACCTTCATTTTCTGGATCAACTTCACCTTCATCATCGTCACCGAGGGGTATTAATGTGGTATTAAGCTTGGTGGCATTGATTGGCTCATCTTGTTGTTGCGGTTGTTGTCTTGACACTAGAAGCGATCTAGTGGATTGGAAAACTGGGTCGATGTCCGTCAATGGATGTTGAATGGAAGAAACATTATCATCTCTCATGAAATCAGGAGTTGATCCACGCATCATCTCATCCAATGAGCCTCCGAATGAAGTACGAGTACCCGAACTTCTATTTTGATTGTTCATATGGTTCATGCTGTTGTCACTGCTGCTGTTGTTCATGACGTGGTTGTTACTGCTGTTGTTATTGGTGTTGCTATTGTTGTTAAGGCTACGTTTACTAGTATTCTTTTTCTTCTTGGATGTGATGCCCTTGCTTTTAGCCTCTGCAACGGCAGTCAATGGAGAAGAAATAATAGCTGGAGAACTTGAATCACTAGAGCTAGCACTCTTTGATGACTTGGATCTTCTTCTTGAACTGTTTTTAGTCATTGCTTCATCAAGCAAACCTCTAGCACCTAAAGAACCTCTATGACGTAAATTTTCCATATCTTCATTCATTTGATATGAGTTACAAACGGAACAAAGTAAACCAGAGTTACCAAATTCAAAGATCCCTTCACGGTAAAACTTATATGGTGGACTGGTTGTACTTAAACAATTGATACATTTTTGAACAATGACTGGATCTTTTTCCTTTGGGTCACCAACGTTAACGACAGACTTGATATAGTTTTTCGATGTTCTCTTTGATTTTTTCTGTTTGTTGAATTTGGACAATGTGCTGAATCTTGAAGAAACATCATCTCTCTTTGGACCTTGAGACTGTTGAGAACCATTCATATCAGAGAGCAGAATACGATGATGCAGAGAGTTTTGAGATAGAAAAGGTAACGATTGAGTTCTAGCAGCTAATTGAGGTCCTTCATTATTGATGATTGATCTAGCACGCCTTTTAAGTGGTGGTTCTTGGAAACTGGTTCTGTAATTGTTGTAGTTGTCTTCAGAATCATACATTTGAGAAGGCGGACTATAGTCATCAGAAGGAACCAGTTGTTGAACTGGTCTCTTACGAGAAATGGGCACTGGGTTAGAAGTAGCAGAAGAAGTAGAAGGAACATCAGTATTGGTTGTACCAGCTACACAATTGAACCGAAGTTTCACTTCCAACGTGTCAATACCATCAGAACCACTACCATAGAAACTGATAAAACTCTTGCAGATTCTTCCAGGAATCACGACAGCATTTCTCTTCGCCTGAACTTTTGAAAATAAACCAAAGCCAACCAATGGTTCATCAGGTTCAACGACATCCTTTGAATAAATTGAATAGTCAGAATGTTTTTGAAATCGTTCAGGAGAAGTATCCATTACGAGAGATAGACATTGATGTAAATCAATACAGCCAATGAGAGACCCACTATGAGGAGCTTGAGGAGGTAGTCTCATTATTCTTGCTTTGATTGGTTTGTTGGAACGTGCAAGGAAATTTGTCGTGTCATCGAAAGTGTAGAGACATTTGAGGTTCACGTTCCGAAAGAAAGACTGCTCAGATTCACTCATTTTGTAATTGTGATTGTATATTTTCGTGTTTGTTGTTGTGATGCGATGCTGTTAAGGGTAGTTGAAGCTGAATGAAGTTGGGAAAGAGTGGGGAGAGGAGCAGAGAGACAGACACGTTAAGAAAAAAGAGGGAATAGGCAACTTAATAAAAGAGAGAGTGAAGATGATGGATGAAATAAGGGGAACAACACGAACAACTGACAGATAGAATGAAAAGAGAGAAGATATGTCTTTGTGGAAGGACGTTGCTTATAAGCAGAAGGTGACACAGAGGAAGAGGTTGGAACTTGGAAGACAGGAGCAAGAGAAAGGGACGTGTCTGGTGGTGAGTGTGACTGTAAGTGTGACTGTGAGTGTGACTGAGTGTGTGGAAAGTGAATCTTGGTGTTAAAATAATTTGCAGAGGTATAATCACTTGGTGAACAAAGTAGAGCCCAAGAGCCCTTTCACCAAGATGATTGTTTCAATTGTTCAAATTTATGTGTGTAATTTATGTGTGTAATTTATATGTGTTGATCTCACAAATCTAAATCTCAACTGCGTGTCTCTGTCGCAATGTCTCAAGAGCCTCTAAACCAATAAACCAAGTAAAGCCCAACTGTAGAGCCAGCGAACAAATGGTAAACAAACCTTCCTGCTTTTGCCTGCCTTTGCCTGCCTTTGCCTGCCTTCGCTCCAACTCGTTCCCTTTTATTCTTCTCTACCGTGTCTGACTCTTACCTGTTTCGGCACACACGCACTATCTCCAGCTCAAAAGACGCGTTTCACCTGCCTCAGTCCTGCCCCACTCCCTGCAAATTCCCTCTCAAATTCCTGGCCCAGGCAGCCAGCAACCAGCCAACTCGGTGCGCTCACACGAACTTTGTTAACACTTTACGCGTCTCTTCTCAGAGGGTTTTCTTAACTTTGCGTTTTTACGTGTATTATTCACGAATTAATTATTACACGTACAACTTGCACCGGTGAAGCTGGAATTTGTGTCTGTGGCTACCAATTATCCGCCTGCTGTGGGCTAAGTGTTTGTTAATAAATTGCGTATTTCAAAGTTCAAACATCCGTTTATCTCTCTCCCTTCATCTCCAAATGAGAATGTTGCGCCTAAAATGCTACAGTTTGAAGTACAGCTTTTTTCAACACATATGACACACACGTAATTAATCATCCCCAAACTCCGACTGAGTTCATGTCAGACATGCCTGTATATCTGAAAAGTTAACCCTCGATACCAGTAATATTCCAATTATAGAAATTGTCACAAGAGACAATTAATATAAATGCCCTGTCCTGTCCGATAGAACTTAACTTATATCCCTTAGTTTTTATATTTATAGAGGAGGTTGCTGGCCTCGTCCGGGGCCTCATTTTTGTACAGAACTCTAATATATCTTGTTGTAAGCAAAAAAAAGAACTTAATCCTGCCTTGCGAGACGCGTTTTATCCTGCAAATTGATTTTGCTGCCTGCATCATTATTCAACTTCACAGCCTGACGGGCCTGATGGCTGATGTTACTTCACTAGCATGATTAACAATGATCAATATTATCGCCGACCAGCCATAAACCATGATCTTAATGATCAATTCAATTGGCAGGGTTAAATTGAGATTGTTAAAATGATTAACGTGTTCGAACGAACGGATCTCAAGAGGCTCATATATAATAGCATCTAACTAACGTTATAACTTGCTCAAACTCTATATATATATATAATTCCTTTGAAATTCAATTATTTAATTTGTTCTTTGAGTTTGGTATATTATATTCAGGTGGAAATTTCAATTTACTGAATCGGGTTTAATTGAAAAGTACCCGTGCTGGCCTCCTCCACAGAACGAGTTGTGTGTCGTTTAATCTCTGGAATCCATATGCCAATCGGCAATTCCTTGTACATGGCTGGCTGGCTGTTTCATTCATCCATAATATACTGACGACTTTCATATATGACAAACAGATCAATGTATGATTCAGCTAAGGTGATTCATACCATTAGACCTCAGGTTAAGACACCTACTACTTAGATACTAAAAATTCAAACGAGACATTGAAGTTGATCGACGGGTACACACAATATTATATTATAGATCATAGAAAATTTCAATTCTTTTGTCTTATACATAATCAGAACGTGTGATTACTAGTAATACAACAAATGAAGTTCAAACTTCGAAATTGCAAACATAAGTAGATAAAAAAATAATTAACACAGCTACTATAAGCTCAGATCAAGTCGGACAACTTAAGCCAAACCCTTAAGCTACTGAAATCAGCAACACCAAACCAAATCAAACGTACTACCACTCTTATCAACGACGACGAGGTGGTGGTGGAGGAGGAGGGTTAGCACCATGACTTTTTCCACTCTTCAACCCACTACCGCTACCACCAGCAGGAGGTGGAGGTGGGGGAGGTTTATGAATACTTTTCACTTTACCTCCCATACCAGGAGGAGCAGACAATCCAGGAGGAGCAGCCAACCCATTACCATGACCTCCAGAACCATATCCAGAATCAGAAGCTGATGATCTAGGCGGTGGTGGAGACCCATCAGATCCAGTTCCAATTGAACCAGGAGGCGCTTTTAACCCACCTACACGACTTTGAGAACTTGGTCTAGGAGCAGTATGAACAGGATACACACCTGCACCGGATCCGCTTGAGTGTACCGTTGATACAGAATAACCGTAGCTGGAATCATACCCAGCACCACTAGAGTCAGGTTTTTGTCTTTTGTAATTTTGATTCCCACCATATCCATAAGATCCTTGATACCCTCCATTGTTGTTGTAATCTTGATATCCTCCAGGTCCTGATCCATATTCACTTTGGCTGGAGTAGTTGTTGTCATATGATCCAGGTTGGTTCGAGTAGTTATCATACGGTCTCTTTCGTTGACTGTAGTATGCGTCATTGTAATAACCGTCGTTGTTATTTCCTGAGCCATAGTAGTCGTTGTAACCTGATGAATTGCCATAACCTCCTCCTCTTTCTCGACTTCCATAGCCGTTGTTGTTGTAGTTTGATCCATTGTTGTATCCTCTTCCGCTGTTGTAGTTGTTGTTGTCATATTGTCTGTTTCTGTAACCACCACCATTTCCACTGTTGTAATCTTGGTATCTGTAAGGAACTAATTCTTGAGAATGGGACTGATTCTGTGATTGCGAGTGTGATTGTGATGCGTACGCTTGTTGATGAGATGATCCCGCAGGATAACCACCTGAGATAGGTATTGGAGGCAACGAAGAAACATTAGAAGAGCCTTGATTTTGATTCGCAGGCTGTGGTGACCCTTCAACGGCCTGATAACCACCGCCACTGGTACTACTATCACCAATAGCAGGTGTAGTCGTATTTGTAGTAACTGACTCACCATTCAAATCTTTCATCATATTCTCAAACTCAAGATCAATGGCGACGGGTCCAATAGCACCTGCACCACCACCAACTCCCGGTCTACCGGGACCACCAACTCTACAGTCTCTTTCCAAATGACCAACGTTACCACACTTAGCACACACTATACTGTTGATAAACCCAATCTTGTCTTTGTTTGGACAATCATACTTCTTGTGTCCTCTCTCATGGCACAATGGGCAAATACGGTCCTCATCCGTTCGTAACGTACCATTCAAAATAGCCAACTCTTTCAATTGTTCTCTCTTATGATCATTCTGTCCAACTGGTGCATAGATGGCCTTGTGAACAATCCCCTTGCATAATTCAATTGCTTTCTTAATTTTGTCTTCTGAATCAGCAGTGATCAAACAATGCAAAGGTTCTTCAAAATTGTTCAAATGTGGAGCAATACGTGATCTATCTTTACCTTCTTTCACTGAACCTTTACCACGGATTGCAATTTCGGCTCCACTTTCCTCTTTCATACTCTCCATAGTTTTACCTCTTGGACCAATCAACATACCGATGAAATTAATCTCTGGGTGTTCATCAGTGGGCAAATAAAATTTCTCAACCGTCTTTGTTGGTTTCCTATAATATTCAGGTGCTTTATACTGAGGAACAGTTTTCAATGCTTTTGAAATTAACTTGTTTCTTTCAATCGAATATTTCTTCTTGTATCGAGTATCTCTGGTATTGGTTCTCTTACCAGATGCATCATAGATCGGTGGTGGTGATGGTGACCTTATTGCATCATCTGGAATGTAGGTTTTCGTCCTTAACTTATGCGTGATTTCTTCAATTCGTACCAATGAAACATATGCTTCAATTTGTTCTGGTGTTAAACTATTGGTTATCACTGTTGGTATTGGTTTAGCAACATCCAGGTAAATTAGTTTTTGTGGTGGACCTGACCATCTGGAGTATGGCTGCTGTTGTTGGGCTTCTCCTTTCGCTTGTTGTATTCTTTCAAAACGACCAAATCTTTCTTCTGTCATTGTAAATATTATGGTCAACTGACTGTTGTGTATTTTTGAGTAATGATACCTTATGAGTCTCAACCCAGTTGTTGTTTTGCTCCAGTTGTTAAATTGTGGAACATGCTTTTGAAGATGGAAATCGGTTTCTGCGAAAAAATGTAGCTAGGCGGTGCACAGGTTTTTTATCACTTGAACCGCGAGACAGGAGAAACAGAAATCTAGAGAGAATGAGATTAGTTACCCCCTCCTCCAATTGTATCTAGGCCACGTTTGATCCCAAATCATAACAACTCCATATCAACCCAATAACATCACGAAATGCCATTACAACAAGTCAGCAGAGTCGGTGGACCAAACAAATGTTTTGGTCAATTTCAAAAAGCCATCGAATGTATGACCAATGCTAACGTGAAGAACAATGATGAATGTACCAATTTCAAAAATGATTTCATAGAATGCAGAAGACATAGATTAGAAACTTACAAGATGGTTATCATGCAACAGCACTTGGAAAAAGATAGAAAAGATTTGAATGTTGAAGAATTAGGTGCTCCATATGTTAAGAAGAGAGATTATTTGACTCCAAAGACTTTGGGTTTGGTTAATGGTGATGACCATGCTATTGCTTCCAAGAAGTTCTAGATGTTGCTTTCCTTTCAATTTGTTGTTGTTGTTTATTTGTTTGGAAATTGGTATGTTTTAATTTGGGATGCTTGACAGTAAATTTATTAGTTTTGTTGATGCTTGATTCGTGAATCGATGACTTCAAATTTGCACTCGGTCTTGAAAGCATCTATCGACATTTAATATTAAAGTTCAATACACTGAAGCATACACATTTTTACACATTTTATTTATTCACATATTTATTTATTCTTGGTTTGTCCAATTCGTTTATGATAGAAATGTAACCTTATCATTTGTAAATGTCGTAGCAGCTTCTAAGAAAATGAGGGGTAGAGTTTTCAGGCTGTGTAACATGGAAACATCCGTACACCCGGTAAAACCAACCATCAGATTTTTGAAAATTTGAATTCGTTGATCTAAAGCATGAGAAACCGCAGGATTTAACATAGACAAGAGATAATTTTTTTTCAGTAATAAAGAACAATGTCACAACTAAAGGATATATAGTAAATGAAGCAATATGAAAAGCTCATAGCCAGAACAAGAAAGAACAAAACTATAGGTGAAAAACAAGAATGAAGAAAGAAAGAAAACTAAAAAAAATCATCAAAAACTCAAAGGCAAGCCAACTCAATGTGAAAAGAAAAGGAGGAAAAAGAATGGAACGTAACAAGAAAATAGCAATATAGTAATGTACAAGTATATTAATTACCTGTCGAGAAAATAAAACAAGAGAACTATAAACCATAAGGAAATCAGATCGACATCTTTTTATAGAGCATCGTTACTGAAGAAAACGAAAATAAGAAGAAAACACAAGAACAGAGAAGGAAAGAAAAAAAAATGAAAATTAATGAAAAAAAAGAATAAAATAAAGGAAATCAAACGCAATAAAAAGAATAGATAAAAACACAAGCTAAAACAGAATGAAAAAAAGATTAAATAAAAGAAACACAAACAAAATGCAAAACTCAAGCAATATTAACAACCACAATAAACACGTCAACTACTGCTTCTGATGAGAAGCATGCTGTTGCATCATTCTTCTTCTTCTAGAACCAAAACTTAACATATTCACCTCATCAACAACATTGCCATCATCATCCAAATCCAATCTTTTTCTTTGCTTACCCAAATCAGAAAACTTATTATCCAAACTACTTCCACTTCCATGACCATTATGGGTACCATTCTGAATATGACCCCCACGACCAACACTACTCCATTCGCCATCAGCTGATGATCCATTGGTGTTGTTTGTGTATGTTTGGTTGTGATAGTAATGTAAGTTGCTGTGAGGGTGAGCATAAGCTGGTCCAGCAGAACCTTCAGCGTCTTCGGTGGTACCGTTGATTGGGTTAGTTGATGTCGAGTCTTTGAATCTTCTAGGCTTGTATTTTCTGCCGTTATTGTTGAAAAACGAGCTTGAATAACTCGAGTTTGATCCATTGTTATGGTTGGAGTTATTGCCATTGGTGTTAAGATAGTCGATTCCATTGGAGTTGTTTCCGGAACGTAAGTTAGATGATCCGCCTCTCTTTCTTCCCTTACCGTCTTTTTTAGTCTGTCTTTTCTTGTTTCCGTTATTGTTGTTGTTTCCATTACCGTTGGAATTCTGAGTGTAATAACTGTGCATCTTATACTTACTTTTATCGACACTATTCTTGATATCGATAGAAGAGCCATCATCGAATGCATCAATTGGAGACTCGCCATCCTTTTGAATCATATCAGCTTCATTGATGACTCTATACATGGAATCAGCGATACCACGAGTCAACAAAAATGGAGTCAATTTAATGATATCTCTGAAACTTCTCTCTTTCGAAAGAGCATTTGAATTACCATGTTCATTTAAGTTTTCCTCTTCTTGTTGTTGATTTTCAGCACTTGTTAATTGTTGTTGTAATTGATCCAGTTCAACGTTGGCATCTCTATCAATTATACTCTCCAGAGCATCATGTAATTGTGCTTCTTCCTCATTCATCAACTCTTCATGCAATCTTTCGGCAACTTTCTTATACTTGGCAATCTCATCCTTGACGTACTTATTATATGAAATATGTGTGTTCCAAATACAGATGATATCACGGTCTTCACGAACGCTTAATGTCACACCACAGATATCATCTGCGATAACCTGTTGAAATAAATTATCATCAGGGATGAAATTTCCTGAACACAACTTAATAATCAATCTTTCCCAGATCAAACAAGCACGTTGACGTAACTTCGAAACCGCTTCTTCTCTATTCAATGATTCCTGTGAGTGTTGTTGTAATTGTCTGATTTTCTGTGGTGTACGATCAAAAGAGTAAACCCAACGACCACCTAATGCATTAGCTGGATCTTCCCAAATTGGCTTAATGTCATTCTTAAACACAAACCATTCTGTTCCATACGGTAGTTCATCAGGTGTTTTCAAGTTCACTAGTGCTTGCCATAGTTGTTCAACGGAATCAATCTTGCTTGTGTTCTCGTTTAATGGGGATCCAAGTTGTGGGAACTCAACAAGATGAATGTCTTGTAAGTATTCTTGTAATGGCTGTAACTTAGGCTGTTGTTGTTGGTCACTGGAACCATTAGCTGTTGTTCCATCAGTGGATGCGTCCTCGGGATTGGGGTTTGAGGATACGACAGTTGTGGTGTCCGTATTTGTGACAGAATTTTCATCGCCAGTCGTTGTTGACACTGACGACGTCTGTTCCTCCAACGTTGTCGTCGATGGTATTTGTGGTTCTGGTGGTTTCTGCGGCTGGCGCAGTTGTTGTTGTTGTTGTTGTTGTTGAGATGATGATGAATTATGATTATTGTTGGATCTTTCATGATACCATACGCTCCAGAAATCAGACAACTTGTGCAAGTTTTCCCTTGTCGGTTTCTTCGATGATGATCTTGACGTTGATGATGAAAACGGTTTATTCGCAGTAACACCACCAGCGGTTGATGTAGCAGTTGATGCTGGTGTTGAAACATTCGATTTCAAGAAATGAGAGTTAATGGATGATGATCTTGATGATGAACCAGTTTCGAAAAATTTGGACATGATTGCAAGTTTTTGGATTGATTGATGGTTATTTGGTCTTGTGAGTTTTTTTGTTTAGCTGTGAATTTGTGGGATCAAGAGATCGGAGAAGAAGAAAATATGGCACTGGGCTAACAATAACAAGTTAGAGCTGATTCTGGGGAATACTTTGGGATTAATCTAATGTGGTTTTTTTTGTTTTAGTTTTTGAAATCAAATATAAGTTGAAAAATGGAAAAAGATAGACGGGGTATAGAAAAAAAACTATGGTTGGGGTTGATTGACTGATGATGTTTTGGGGGAATCAATAGTAAGAAAAGGATAATGTTTCAATGCCTGATTGAATTAGAGAACTAAAGGAGGAATTGGAAGAGACTAGAAGTTGTGTATACAAATCAAAAATGACAACAAACGTTGAAACATCCAGCCAGAAAAGGAATTAAGAAAAAAAAACCGAACAGTTTTCATGAGCGTGTGTTCTTTGTTCTCTGTTTTTTTTCTCAACACCGGCCGGCTGCGTTCTACCAGTTTCGATTCTCAATTTTTAAAGAGGGCACCGACGACTTTCTGGCTTTTTTCTACGTTCGCATAAAATTTTTTCCTCCAGCGGGATATATTACCCCAACAGCAATACCATTTTCAAAATGAATTCCACACATCCAACCACAACGCCCAGTGTATAATTTTTACATGGATGCCAACACTAGTGTTCAGATAATTTTGATTTTGTTTTCAAATGTCACTTTTTAGTTTTCGTCGACCGGTGAAAAAACAAAACGTTTGACATTTTTCATGGCGTGCAAGGATGTGCATGAGCTAAAATCAATTCCTAAGTTGCCGGATAGAGCCATTTATGTTCCGTTAATCGCTCATGGTATCCATGCATGCACCACTAAGATCCACAGCTCAAAATCATATCAATTTTACTGTACGTACCGTATACGTTAAAAAACGTAGCTAGCATGATCTTCAAAGAAAAGCAATATACTCTAAAAATTAAAAGAGAAACTGAAGCTGTAAGCTAGAACTAGAACACTATATAAAATATATGAAACAGAGAAAAAAAAATCAAACCCAAAAAAAAGATTAAAAAATCTGCCGAAAGAACCAATAGAATAAAAAAAAATGAGAAAGAAAGATATTAAAAAAATTAAAGAGACAATTATATATAGCTGTTTTCAAAAGTCCAGCAATCAAAGAACAAATAATGACAACTTTTTCCAATTTTTAATTTGTAAAAAAAGCAAATTTTTAACGTGCCCAAACTACTGCACTGAATGCAGTATCTAATTATAATTTTTTTGTTTTGTTTTGTGTATATCTAAATGCATGTTAATTGACCTAAGTTCAAGCAACTTCCAAAAGTTTCTTCAACTTCTCTAACAACTCAGGATCTTGCATAATGGAATTAGCTTCAGCATTCAAATCACGGCTGATGTTCGACTTGACAGGAGTCTCAAAATAAACATGGGGATGAGAACGTCCATTTCCATTACTGATGACTCTATGAGGAGTTAATTGACCAGGAGTAGTCTTTTCACTTGAACGACCTGAAGAACCAGAACTGGTTAAACCACCTTCAGTCACAGTCTCACGACCACCATCAACCGTGGCGAATTCATAAGCTTGAGAATTGGATCTGAGCATGAATCTTTTTCTAAATGCCTTGATATCACTCCATGCTTCATCATCATCTGATGAACTATCATCATCATCATCGTCGTCTGTAGTATGGTTGGAATTATCATTCGATGAAGAGATTTGATGGGTCATTAACAAAGGTTTATAATTCTCACCAATTGAAATAGAAACTCTTTTTCTTTTCTTCTTCATCAATTCAATCTCATCAACTTCATAGAAATCATCAGTGACCTCATCATACTGCCAAATCTTCAAATCCAAACCATAAGGTTTAGGTTCAACACAATAGACGTATCCATGCTGGACATCTAACTCAGTTAACATCTCTTTATTCAAGTTTATAAAATAACAAAGCAAAACTCTCGTGATGACACGATGGGAGATTAGCAGGACGTGATCTTTCAAACGTTCAAGTTCAATGATGATGGGTCTAAGACGGGCAATCACGTCCAAGTATGATTCACCTCCAATACCAGGGAATCTATAAGTCAGTTTGTTGGTTAGTTGGTTCTTGTACTCCTCGGGGTGATATATTCTGAAATCTTCCTCTTTCACAGAATCCATTGAGCCACAACTTAGGTCATTCAACATTCTGAATGAATCAAAATGGTACTCTTCATCGCTGTTATTACAATCCTTGGCGAAACAAGAAGCGGTCTCTAAAGACCTCTTCAGATTGCTTGTCCAAATGTTGAATTTTTGATCCAGGTGAGGTTTCGTATAGAAGCTTGATTCATCTTGAACGAATTCTTTATTGAGTTGATTCAATTTGAACTCTTCTCTTTTCTTGGAAATGAATTTTGGAAGTGCTTTAGCAAAAGCCCAACCTTTGGTACTTAATGAAGAATCACCACCTTTTCTATTGCTTAAATTGAATTCAGATTCACCATTTGTAGTTAACCAAATTTGACGATCACTCAAGTTGAAATTCAGCAAGAAGAAAACACACTGAGATGATAAAAAACCACTGATGTTATAACTGACAACTTTCTTACCGGCATTGATGATTTTCACATATTGGATATCGAATCGTTCATTCTCACGTTCTTCATCATCATCTATGGTCTCATAAACCTTTTCATAATTCTTCAATCTGTTTCTAAAATCTTCCAAGGCTAATTGTCTATCCATCTTCTTATAATCAGGACCACTCAATTTCAATCTAATGTTCTTCTCCAATAACTCTTGATCATCACAAACGGACTCCAAGAACAAAATCTTCACGGACCCTTTTGTCTTCTGATTGATGGTCTCGACAATCCATCTTCTTCTAGCCTTGGTTGTATTCGTAGCATCAAAGATACCAACATTACCATCTTCCAGAGTCAAATATTCCAACAAAGAATCCAAGGTTTCTCTAGCCCATTGTTCACGTCTATGGAAATTGTCTGCATTGTTAGGATCAAAGAAATTAGCATCATGGCTGGTACCGTCTTCTTTTTCACCGTTTGCAGTTGAAGCATTGTTGGTACTTGTGGTATTGGTCTGAGTCTTAGGAACACCATAGTTTGGAATATTCACTTCATCATTAATGGTAGGTCCTTGAATGGGCACATCACTAGGCTTACCCTTTTCCTGTCTTCTTGTATTACCAACGTTGAAAATTTTGGTATTAAATTGCATCCAATTCAGATATCTCATTAATTTCTTGGTAATGTATGACTTACCTCTAGCTGGTAAACCAACACAAACGATAACCAATTTTAAAGATTCACCTGAATTATCCATTGGAATGGCGCTCCTCGTTGATAAGTTCAGGCCGGTTAAGTTGGTTAAACTGTTTGATGAAGAATAAGTAGAGAGCATAGTCTGTAAATTTTTCAAAGAAGTTGTTGATGTGAATGTAGAAGTTAAATTTGATGTGAATGTAGAAGTTAAATTTGATGGACGAGATGATAAGATCGAAGGAGAACCAGTTTTTGATGAAGGTATGGATGAATCAACATTATTATTATTATGGAAGCCGTTATGGAGGTTATTATGGGCGTTGTTGTTGTGTTGGTTGTTGTATAGCGGGAGGTGATCACTGAGAGCGGACTTGAGATGATCGTGCAGAGCATCTTTGCCGTTGCCCGTGGATGGGTTCGTGGGCGTGTCATGGCTATGGTCATGAATGTGAGAATGAGAGCTGTTATTGTTAGGATGGATGGTCGTCATCTTGAAAGTTAGAACTCCGACTATCTGTTTGACTAGTAGTATCTATTGGGTTGTATGATTTATGTGATTTTTTCCAGGTAATTTAAGGAAAAAGGAGAAACCTATGAAGGATGAAAAATCTGGTGTTCCTTGTATTGATTTGGGTGAAGCGTAAGTGTCGGAGTATATTAAGGAGTTTTGTGTGACGCAGAGAGCCAAAAGAAACGAAGAAACGGAGGGGCGTGGGCGTGCCGATGAGCGAGAGAGTCACAGTGAGAGTGAGGATGACTTTGTTTTGTACTTTTTAACGTCTGAGTATCGTCAAACACGACAAAAGAAAAAAGAGGGGAAACAACTGAGGAGGTAGCTGGGTTGTTGCAATGGAATGGGGGTTACTACTACATTCTTAAAGCTGGATTATGGTTTCTTTATATTTGTAGGATATCTGTGTCTTTGAAAGTCATAGTATGGTACGATATGACATGTTTTTCAGAGTCCCGTTTGCCCAGCAGTGACTCATAAATATGTAGCCAAACGATAAAAGATGGTTAAGACTATAGTAAACGTGTACTAAGCTCGATCGAATGATGGTGGTCTTCCCTTAACGAGCACACACTGTCAACTGTCAATACTTTGCAGCACACGCCGCCAACGTTGGCAAAATAAATTAGTCGGCTAAATTTTCCTAAAAGTGTGAGAAATTGTCAGATTTTTTCCATTTGTCAAACGATGAGTGGTAGAAGCGCACCGATAAGACTTGACTGAATGCACCTAACAGGAAAGTGCCACGGGAACCGACCATGGGCAAACGGGAATTCTTCCAATTTTCAAAACTCAACTTTCTTGAACCTTCCTTTTTTGTTGCTGACTCTCAAGGTTTCATGTTGAACTATTAGCTATACGAGATGGAGAGTGGAATATACTGTATCCACTAAACCCTGATACATTCGTTATTGCAAAGTTTACCAGTTGTTGAAAATGCTATACTGGCCTTTTCCACCAGAAAGTGTCCTGACTCCTGACTGACAGACAGTGGACTCCGGCAACCAGTGGCCGGCAACCGGCTTTGCCGAAATGTCTACTAATATTAAGTAATGTTCACGTAAGCACTGATCATGCATACTTTTTTGACAAAAATTTAAAAAATTAGCCACATTAGGGCGTAGTAACTGCGGTCTGTTTTTTCAATTTTCCTTCGGTGCACAGGTGTTTGCGGAGTAGGGCCGATGCAGGATGGGAGTCGGTTACAATGCAGCCACAGCTAATCAAGATCGAATCTGGAGTAACTGGAGAAATGGAGAACTTAATTAATAAATGCTGTTATTACCATATATCTTCTCTTCTTAAAAATCTCCAGCTACACAATTCTTTCCGGTTTCTGAAAACACACAAAATAACAATTCATCATGTCATCCTGGGAACAAGTGCCAAAGGAATATTACACCAGATTAGGTAATTCAGGTTTAAAAATCTCAAGAATCATTGTCGGATGCATGTCATTCGGTGATAAAGTCTGGGGTGATTGGATCTTAGATGACAAGAAACAAGTTTTTGGAATTTTGAAAAAAGCCTATGATGAAGGAATCAGAACATATGATACAGCAGACACTTACTCCAATGGTGCTTCTGAGAAATTGTTAGGTGAATTTTTAAAAGAGTACAAGATTAAGAGAGATAAAGTTGTCATCTTGAGCAAAGTTTTCTACCCTTGTGATCCTGATACACCCGGTTTCAACCAGAAAGCAAGAAAGACAATGCCTGCTTTTGAGTACATCAATTCCCAAGGTTTGTCAAGAAAACATATCTTTGATGCAGCCAAGGCCTCAGTTGAACGATTGGGTACTTACATTGATGTGTTACAAATTCATAGATTTGATCCAGAGACGCCAATTGAAGAGACAATGGAGGCATTACATGACGTTGTTAAAGAAGGGTACACAAGATACATTGGTGCCTCATCAATGAAAGCATACCAGTTTGCAATGTTACAAGCTACCGCTGAAAAACATGGGTGGACTAAATTTATCAGTATGCAAAACTACTATAATGTCATTCATAGAGAAGAAGAAAGAGAGATGATTGAGTATTGTAACCTCACCAACGTCGGGTTGATTCCTTGGTCTCCTAATGCCAGAGGTGTTTTGACAAGACCGTTAAGTCAAAAAATTGGTACAACAAACAGAATGAACTCAGATGGGAAAATCAAATGGTTGATTGTTGATTCAATGTCTGATGCCGATAAAGAGATTATCAATAGAGTGGAAGAGTTATCCAAGAAGTATAATGTTGCAATGGCTACAATAAGTACCGCTTGGGTCTTGAGTAAAGGTTGTTCACCAATTGTTGGGTTCAGTAAGCCAGAGAGAATCGATGATGCAATTGCTGCTTTGAAGTTGAAGTTATCAGAAGAAGATTTGAAGTATTTGGAAGAACCATACGCTCCAAAGGAAAATGCATGGTAAGTGAAAAGAAATATAGGAAGTGCACTTTCAAAAATATAACTTTCCATTATACGCCTTCAACATTTTGTTCCATTTTTTTCAATCAAATCAACATTATCAAATTATAGCACCAAAATAATAAATATGGTCTGGCCTTAATCTCATTGCTCGCAGCATATATATATATATATATGTCAATGAAGGACTATTTACTTTTAAGCATATACATACACATTTTTTGTCAAATCATGGGAAACTATTAAAAGCTAGTTACCCACCCTAGGGCATAATTACTTAATCCGGCCTAAATATTCAAGTTGCAGGGATCCATTTCAGTCGAGTATGACCGATTTACAGGAGATAAAGACCTAGCTTAAGTCCGAAACTGAGTTCCGGTAGAGTTAATTGATCTTTAAGCTAGCTTAAATTTGTTTGATTTATAAGTTAGCTAACTACCATCCATGCCTGCTTGTGTTTTCAAATCTACACTTTCTTCCAATTTTCTACAGGAGTTAAAGACAGTAGTTGCGTGATTTATCACTTTCAGTACTAGGTCAGTGTTTCCTACTTTATATTTATGTTGTGGTTGGGCGATGAGAACTTGTGAAGAAGAGCTAGAAGGATCAATTAATTGAATCATAACTTTACATCGCTCTTGGCTGTTTACATTTACCAATTCACAAGTTTCTCATACTTGCAAGTTGTAACTGACCGCGGAAGAGAACTCAATTTGGTAAACTGTTTAAGATGGACACTATCCCCTTTAATTGGGCCTTCCTATCAAGTCGTAACCTTACCATCACAACCTTCAATTGACCACAACAGCGAATTGTACCAAGAGCCAAATGGTGAATCCGTCAATTCTGCGCTGTGTGCGACATTTTTTTCAGTAATTATGCATGCTACAGGCATAATTGGGAATCGTGAATAAGAATTCTCCCACTGCGACTGCCTTAATTTGAAAATTATCAATATATTTTTTTTACACAAACATAATACTTATAGTCAATATCAAATAGCCGTCGAGATAATTGTAGTGAGTCCTGGTATTATTTGGAGTGCGTCCGGCTCGTTTTGAAGAGCGGACGTGGGCTTTAGGGTGGTGTAAGGGTGTTGATATGAGGAGGCCGTTTGCACTTCAAAGTGCACCATCGATGGTCGAATCTCAATACCGGTTACATTCGGCCATTGGCATGTCCGACTTCACTGTTGTTCTGATTTAATTTAAATACATTCAAAGCTTTCCATACATACCATAAGTTTCAACAGCTGGGTTCAGTGCAATTATAACAACCAATTCACAATTAACACTGACAAACACAATCGAAACAATCTTTTTAAATATGTCCACTTCTGTTATAACAACTTCAGAACTTAATTCTCTTGTTCTTGCTGGTATCCATCACATGAAGGTTGATGACCACCAACATGCCACCGAGATCAAATCAATTTCAGATTCATTATCCCATGTTAATTTTGATGTCAAATTTGATCCAAAAACTCATCTTGCTTTCACTAAAGATTGTTTAAAGACTTACAAAAGAACAAGGGCATGGAAGAGCTAGGTGCAACTTGTCCTGAACAAATTTCTGAAATTGGTGCCAGTGAACCATTCCCATTATTTACTGATGAAGCTATTGAGATCATGAGAGCTGAGATCTTAAGAAAGGAGGTTTTCGATTCAAATGGAAGAATCAGTTACAGTTCGACAACAGGAAAGGACTGTGTGTTGAGAGGTTACGCTAAGACTTTGGCACCATTTTCCTATGCTGCTTGGACCCATCCTGATACCGTTGCTGCTGTTTCCGCTATGGATGGTGTTGAATTAGTCCCAATCATGGACTATGAAGTTGCACATGTGAACATTGCTATGAAGTCTCCAGACGCTGCTGCCAATGAACTTGTTAGTTCCAAGAGAAGATCATCCATGTCTAAGAAAAATGATGACCTTCCTACTGTTGGCAGCTGGCAAACTGACGCTTATCCATTTGTTTGTGTTTTGATACTTTCCGATACTTCAAAAATGATTGGTGATGAAACATTGATCAAGACCACTTCAGGTGAGATCATTGCTGCTGAGGGTCCTGCTAAGGGTAAAGCTATTGTTTTGCAAGGAGAATTTTAACACATTTAGCTTCTATTCCTATTGGTTACAGCGAAAGAATTACGTCTGTTACCTCTTCTAAAGCCAAAGACCCCTTTGTTATCGACAGCACAGTTTTGAAGACAGTTAAGCCAGAGATCGATTACGGATCAAACTTCAATGTGTTTTATCCAGAATATGTCAATTACAGAATGGATATCGTTTCACAAAAGTTCTTCATATCAAAAAGGTTTTTGAGCAGCCATTGAACAAGAAAGAAGCATTTGATAAAGAGAAAGCATTCAAAATGTTGAAAGATTTGGAAGATTACTTGTCTAACACATGGAAAGAAATAGAGGTTAGTGAGGAAGAATGAGAGTTACACAAGAGTAGATTAAGAAAATAAATAAATAAATTAATGGTGTTTTTCAAAATTTATGGTTATATGGTGTCAGGGGCCGGGTTTGCTCCTATGGTACTTGTTTTTTTGAGTTTATTTTACTTTTGAGTCTTTATTTTAGTTTTATTACATGTATACATCTATACGATTCTTTTTACACATCTTAACGAAAAGTTTTACACTATACATCTGAAAAATATTGCCATCTAGGTGAATTTTTGATATGACGCAAAGGCATGATAAATTAAATACTGGTCACGTGCGGCTCACGTGCTGTTTAACTTTACGTTACACATATCACATGATCCGATTTTAAATTAAGAAAAAAAATTAAAAAAATGTTTTTTATAAACGACGCGTCGATGCGCTGATTACATGAATGACTGCAGTGCATGACTTGCGCGCGGGTATTTATATAGGTAACTGCCGCTCTAATTCCGCCAGCATGTAGCTAGCTCTCGGTCATGTCAACTTGATTTTGACCCATGTAATGGATTGATTTTTAAGTCTATTAACAATCGATAACTAGACTCAAGTATGTGCTAAAATCACCTTAAAAGGTAATTCACTAAGCGGCAGAATTTAACGTGGTAAGCTTGACTGAAGTTTGAACTTCTACCACAGTTTCTTCAGCACAGCCTGGTATTCAAAATCAAATAAAAAGAGTCAGATTTCAAAATGACGAATAATTCACCGACAATTTCCTCGTATTCACGCTAGGACTAAGAATCAAGAATAGAATCCCCAAGTTTACCCCTAGCTTCTTTTCTTCTTGTTCCAACAAAGGTACACTTCGTCAAAAACAAACGAACCATGTCTTCATTAAGATTAGCAACAACGGCGAACAGGGCAACTTGTCGTGCTTTGAAATCATCAATTAGACCAACTTTACTTTCCACTTCAACTTTACTCTTTACATTTCAAACATTATCATCAATCAAGCCAATATCAGCATCAACTCCAATCTCAAGATCTGCTCGTTCATATGCTACATCTAATGACATCAAGTTGACCTCTGAATCATATCCAAACTTGGAAAGAAACAAAGACTTTGCCAAACTCAGTGATGCAGACATTGAAGCATTCAAACAAATTTTAGATGGTAATGCATCAGGTGTGATTACAAACTCAGACGATTTATTATTCTTCAATGAAGACTGGATGAGAAAATACAAAGGACAATCACAACTCTGCCTAAAACCAAAAACCACAGAACAAGTCTCTCAGATTTTAAAATACTGTAATGATCATAAATTGGCTGTTGTTCCACAGGGTGGTAACACTGGTTTAGTTGGTGGTTCCATTCCTGTGTTTGATGAAATCGTGTTGTCTTTAAGCAACATGAACTCAGTGAGATCTTTCGATAACGTGTCTGGTATTTTGAAAGTTGACGCAGGTGTCGTTTTAGAAACTGCTGATATGTACCTTGCTGAACAAGGATTCATTTTCCCACTGGATCTAGGTGCTAAAGGATCTTGTCATGTTGGAGGTAACGTTGCCACCAACGCCGGTGGATTAAGATTATTGAGATTCGGTTCATTGCATGGCTCAGTGCTAGGTTTGGAAGTTGTGTTGCCTGATGGAACAATCGTTAATTCAATGGATGCTCTAAGAAAAGACAACACCGGTTATGACCTCAAGCAACTGTTCATTGGTTCTGAGGGTACCTTGGGTATCATCACCGGAGTCTCAATTTTGTGTCCCGCCAGACCAAAAGCCGTCAACATTGCCTTCTTGGGAGTGGAATCATATGAAGCCGTGCAAGAAACTTTCAAAAAAGCTAAGAATGAACTTTCTGAGATTCTATCTGCTTTTGAATTCATGGACAGATCCTCTCAAGTGTTAGCTGCCCATATGATCAAACAGTCACATCCATTGGCTCAAGATGAAGAACCCGATTCAACTGGTGTTTCTCAACCACCAGAATACCCATTCTATGTGTTGATTGAAACCAGTGGATCAAACAAAGATCACGATGATGCTAAACTGGAATCCTTTTTGGAGAACGTTATGGAAGACGGTACTGTTTCCGATGGTACTGTTTCTCAAGATGAATCTCAATTGAGAACATTGTGGAGATGGAGAGAAGGTATCGCTGAAGCAAGTAACCAATTCGGTGGTGTTTACAAATACGATGTTTCCTTGCCATTACCTGTGTTGTATGAGTTAGTTGATGCAGTTAAGGCCAGATTAGCTGAACATGATTTGATTTCATTTGATGATGCAAGCAAACCTGTTGTTGATGCTGTTGGTTATGGTCATGTTGGTGATGGTAACTTGCATTTGAATGTCAGTGTTAGAGGTTATAATAAAGATGTTGAAAAAGTGTTGGAACCTTTCGTTTATGAATGGATTCAAGAACATAAAGGTTCTATCTCTGCTGAACATGGATTGGGTTTCCAGAAGAAGAATTATGTCGGGTATACCAAGTCCGATGTTGAGATTAAGTTGATTAAGGATTTGAAGAAACATTATGATCCTAATGGTATCTTGAACCCTTACAAGTACATTTAGTTACTTTGATTAGATTATTATCAATCATTAATCATACAGCATTTCTTCATTTTCGTTTTTTCGTTTCTCCATTCAGTTCTTAATATTTATTCTCTCCATTGAAAACAACAACAAAAACTCTATATATAATTAAATATCACGCTCACTAAGTAGTACTAGCTCTATATCAATCTCTCTACTGGATAGTCCTATGCTATATTCTTCCCCCTCCTCTAGCCCCTAGTTAGCAGATAGACGCAAATTTCCAGACATGTCAATGATGTAGACTCCCTACATGGAATCCAGGTCC
Source organism: Ambrosiozyma cicatricosa (assembly GCA_030579935.1). Taxonomy (NCBI): domain Eukaryota; kingdom Fungi; phylum Ascomycota; class Pichiomycetes; order Pichiales; family Pichiaceae; genus Ambrosiozyma; species Ambrosiozyma cicatricosa. The sequence goes on along the minus strand of JAKTRY010000076.1, from coordinate 18,526 downwards.
ATCTAAACCATGGTTAAATTAGCTTTCACTATCAAGTTCGTATGTCCCAACACATACATGTAATCCATATGATTGATCTGTTTCAGATACAGCTTTTGCTTTCGACGCGGACCACTGCACACATATATCTGTCCTGGACTCCAATGACCCCCAAGGACTCCTCATAGTTCACATAGATAATGTAGATAATAGATAATAGATTCATGATCCATCATCAAATGTAAACAAACATGAGTGCGTGGAGCCAAGTATACGTATACACCTGAAGCTTGTGCATGGGCTTGTTTGATAGATACGTGTCCCTTAGAATCGATCCAGACGCGGGTTATAATTAACGATGAATGGAAATGGAATTTGAACTTACTTAGATGGTTAACGTAATAGAGGGAGTAATATATTAAAAAAAGAAGTTATATATGTATAACTTTAAGCCAATGAAAATAAAAGGATAGAAGGTAGAACAAGATAGCTCATTAATCACGATGAAGCTATATATAACTTATAAGCTCTAGTGATGTTAAAAAGTCAAGAATAGAAAATTGGAAACTATAACAAAGCTTGAAATGCAATTAAGTTAACGAACTTTCATTTAACAAAAATTAAAAGTGGAGTAAAAAATGAAAACAAGTACTGAAATATTGAAGTGGAAATTTGGAAATTGCAAACAGGTATGAGAAAAAAACAAGCAAACAAGACAAAACAGGAAAACTAGTGGTATATAAAAAAAAGTGTAACAGACCGATATTGATTCAAACAAGAACGAAATAGCTCTGGCCTGGCACAGAACATATAGCAGTGAACATCCATGATGGGTGAAACTGAGCACCAAAGACAGAAAAAAAGAGGGAGGGGAAATTGGTGTAATTGTGTGCTTCAGTCAATCAGAAAAAAGAAGTAAATCAAGTGGGTACTACAAACAAAAACAAAAATCAAGAAAAAAAATCAAACAACTAGGATAGATCAGAAGCAAGCAAGCATTAAAAAAGGAGTATCATCGACGTCATCACGAATATACGTACATGCATATACATTATTTGAATGACAGTCAGCCAAGGGTCAGGGTAACGGTAAGGTAAAGTAAAAGTCATGCACAAACAAACAAGATAACATAAAAACGAAAAAAAATAAACAACAAAAAAGAACAGAAATGAGAAGAAAAAACACCGGGAATTTTGAAACAAAAAAAAGACCAGAAAAAGTGAATAAGTGGGGTAGTTATTGGAAGTGAAGTGAAGTATTTGGGGTATGATATGATATGAAATGATGGATTCAGAAAGGACTGATATAGCCATAGGGTTGAGGTTGAATGGATGGATGGAGATGAGGGTGAGGACGGTAGCTGGTGGAGGGGTTAGAGTAAAGATAACTTGACGTACATGTTGATGGGTAACTGAATAAGTGGAAAAAAGGGACGTTTTATGAATTGTTAAGAGAGAGGGGGACTGGAGACGTTAATGATAATGAGACAAAAAAAGTTGTTTGTTTGGTTGTTGAAGTAAAAAAATAAAAGGAAAACACAGAATGAATCTCATCTTTCGAAAAATATCCAATTGAGTTGGTTCTGTTATATTGTTGGAACTTGGCTTGACTTGTTTTCTATAGTTTGTTATCTAAATGTTTCTCCCTAATATTGTTATATTGTTGTTCTAAAAGAAAGGGAATATGTATTGTGTTGTAAGGTAAAGACAAGGAAGTGGATAAATAAAAGGAACCAATTTGAATAAAATGAGTATGAAAGTAATGCTTGTGTCTTCCTTCCATTTTTTAGTATCAATGACATAAAACGATATGAAGTTGATAAAGTCATAATGAGTATATTTAAAAGTGCAATTTTGATTGAATGTTGGGTTGATTGTAAAGTGAAAATTTGGAAAATTCGGAAAATGGTGGAAAATATGGGAAATATGGATGAATGAATTGAACAAAAGAACATGGATAAAAAAGGCCCAGGGAATATTTTTGAAGTGAATGTAGTATTGATCAAGAGGTAGACTAGATGATGGTGGGGTGGGTGAGATAAACTTAGTAAAAAAAGGACAAACGAAAATTGCATTAGCACACACATCAAAAAACCAAAACAGAACTTTCACATCATTAAAAAAATGACATCATCATAACATAAATCATCAATAATCATCAGGATTAGCAACTCTCAAAACCTTCTTACTATAATCAGCAGCATCAGCCAATGACCCATCACTTAATCTTCGTCTACCCAACGCAACAGAATCCGAATGTTTCAACCCATCACCACTACCCAAATCATCATCATCGGGACTAGCAAATGGGTTTCTATTACTCTTCAATGCTTCTTCATAAGCGATATCATCAGCCATTATCGTATTATCGTCATTCAGATCATCCATATGATGATGACGTGATCTGAATAATAATATCAGTATCCCGACAATCATAGCTGCTCCAACAAACCCACCAACGGCACCCCCTATGATGGCACCTTTGTTTGTGGTGTCTGAACTTTTATCATTGTTGTTGTCGTCTGATGATGATGAACCAGAGCCAGAAACTGAGGCTGATGCTGACGTGTTGGATGCTGTTTGTGATGTGGTCACTGTGGGCGTGACGTACACCATTGATGTGATCACTGTTCCACTTTGTTGCACTACTGATGTGACTATATCCACTGAGTTTGTCGTCCCAGCGTTGTTCACTGTTGTTGATGAAGAGGAGGAGTCGGAAGATGAGGATGTTGTTGCGTCTGTTGAAGTTGTGTCTGCCTCGTCGGATGATGTTGAGGTGAATGGAGATGTTGATGATGTTGAAGTGTTGCTGTCGTCTGTGGAAGAAGTATCTGAATCAGCACTGGAACTACTGTCATCATCATCACTTCCACTGCTGCTCACGCTGACACCATCTTGAGCATAGACGGTATAAGAGGAAGAACCACCACACATTTCAGTTCCATAACCAGCACATTTGACATTACAAGTACCGGAGGCACTACCTGAAGGGGCAGAGGAACCACAATAACATTCGTTACCGTTTTTCAAGGCGAAATAATCAGAGCCTGAACATTGTTCAGAGCAGTAGCCTGAGGTTTGATATATGTATGTACCCTTTGATGTGTAAGAGGAAGGTATTGAAGAGTAACAACCTAGTGACTGAGATGCTGAGGCAATGTGTATGTGTAGTGAGAGTGCTAGGCAAAGTAAGAGTATTCCCTGTTGTGGTTGCAGCATTTTTTTGTGTATGTGTATGTGTTGAATGTGTGTTGTAACTTATAACTAGAATCGGTCAAATGAAATGAACGGAAATAGACCTGTTTGTTGTAAAGTCTAGTATAGTCTAGTATGTAGTTGGTGGAGTAGGGGCCCAGGGGTTAAATTTGTAAAGTAAGGGAACGTGTTGTATTTGGTGATCAAAAGTGAAAAACGAAAGTAGTAAGTGGTAGGGAAGTGCTTGAGGGAGAATATCTGTGAATATCTGGGAGAGTGGGACTCGAGATTGAATTGTGGACTCGTCAAGTTGTTATAAGGTGGTGTAAATTAAGGAGAGTGCAAAGGAAAAAAGAGTCGAATTAGGGCAAGACTTAAGAGGTAAGAGTGAAGGGAAGGGAACAGAAGAATCTGAGAGCAGTTGTTGTTAACTTGTTGTAAGTAGTTGTAGTTGTTATAAGTTGTCCCTTTGAGTCTTCAAGTGTTGAGTGTTGAGTGTTGTGTGTTGTGTGTTGTGTGTTGTGTTTGATCACAGCTATGAAAATGTTCTCTGTCAGAATCCAGACTTGAGAGAGTATACAAATCACTTCATGGCCCTTCCCTTCCCTTCTCACCTTATTTTTTTACTACTCCTCCTCCTCCTCCTCCTCTTCACAGAGAACATGCGCTCTACTCTGCATATACGTCGTCGACGGTCGCACCACAAACAAACACAGAAACTGAAAGAACAATCTGGCTATGTTGCAGATTTGCTTGTTCTTTGACCCACTAAGCGCACGTCTCCAAATTTCAACCTGCCAGGGAGCGTCTCGATCTCAAATTTCAACCCGTCGATTTGCGTCGATTAATTAAATTCATAGGTCATGAGTAACGAGTCACGAGTCACGAGCCACGAGACCTGCAAGTTAAAACATAGCACCCTTACACCACCCACTTATATACAGTATTTACTAGAAAAAAAATAAAAATTAGTGAGCGGGAAGCACGGAGACAATTCGTATTAAATAGCCTGCTATACAACAGCTTATAATTCTGGTGGGAATGTTCAATGTTATCGCTATATTGATTCATGATAACTTGTCCGTTGACAATTATGTGTATGTTCATTGTAGTCTGTACATACTACATACTACGTACGACAGTGTGCTCTGTAGACGGGATTTGAAATGATTCCGTATGCTCATGATATGGCATTTTACTCAGAGTCCGGGTGTGTTTAAGAATCGTGAATCATAAATAAGGTTGAGCGAGCATGTTGCACTGAACACTATCCAAATAAAAAGAGCGATTTAATTCACAGAGAATTAAGTGTCAAGGTCAAGTGTCAAGGTCAAGTGTCAAACACTCAATCTACACTTTGCTTACCTTAACATTGAACACACAAGGCTTAAACAACTTAAGTCACCTCACTAATTCACCAAACTACCTCCTTATTAAAAACTCTTCTTTTTGCCACCTATTTACAAGCTCATCTTTCTGTCTTTTCTTAACTGTCTCCTATCACACAACCCCCAACACCCCCTCCTCTTTCTTTCTAAGATATCTCTCGTTGGTTGCTTCTATCCATTTCAATACCAATACCAATATCAATACCATATTTCATACCAACACCCCACTTATCCCTTCTCAATTCCAATTTTCATTCTCTTTCCCATTTCCTGAGCAATGCCACATTCAGAAACAATACCAGAATCAGAACAAGAAATTTACAATCAACTCACAGAGATCAGACAAAAATTATCTTTGATTAAAAGAGACCATTCTAAATTTATAAGTTCTAAAGAAATTCAATCCATCTATACTGATGTCTTAACAATCATATCACAACTGAAAAAAGTTAGACATGAAGATGATACAAGTGTAATTCATCCAATTGAATCCATTCCAAACAAAGTTGATCTATTAATCGATGAAATTTTCCAATTGTTATCTCTTTGCTTTGTCACTTGTGGTTTATCAAATACCGCTCCTGCAACTTATGCTTCGTTAAGTACCGTGCAAAGATTATTGGAACATATGCAAGAGACAAACTTGTTTTCTCCAAATGATTTGAAACCAATTAAAGAAAGACTAGATGAAATTGAAAAGATCATCCGTAATGATAATTCATCAGATGAAGAACATAAGCTGTTAGAATTGAAATTAGCTGTCTGTTATAAAGAATATGAAACGTTGGCTAAGAAAGTGGATGATTTACCAGATGATGTGGTTCGTGTCATGAACAAATTGCTGAAGATCAAGTCCGAATTGCTAACATTGATCACCAACAAAGAAACAAACAACAAGGAAGAATTACATTTATTGAACAAAGATTTGGAAACCGTGCAGAAACATTGTGAAGGTTTGTTTTCCAACGTTCAAGATGGACCAGGTGAAGGTGTCATCAAAGGTCTTATCGATGAATGTTATAACTTGATACAAGATATCCGTCTTGGATCAACTACAGTGGACCCGCAATTGAAAGAAATCTATGACAAATTACAAAGCTTGAAAGCTACATTGAAAGGTTTGTTAGTGACAAGAAGATGGACTTTACGAACCACCGATATCTTCAACTATCAACGTGAGTTAACGGAGATCGATAATGCCCGTGTCAACGGGTACTTTATCAACAAAGATTACAAAGGTCAAAGTGTGCTTTTGCACTTGTTAAGAAGATGCTATGCTATCATCTACACACTATTGGAATCTTCGGAACCCGTCTCTGAATCATTACAACCATTGCATAACCAACTAAACACCGTGCGTAAGTGCTTATTAGACTTGAAGAGAATGGGAGGTATCACCTCAATTAGAGAATTGTATCCATATCAACTGAAGTTGGCATCTATAGATAACCAGAAGGTCGACGGTAAGTTCATCATCAATGGTCAAATTCCTGAGGGTCAAGGAACGGTGTTTGCATTGTTAGCCGAATGTTTTGATATCGTTCATGAGTTGAAGATGGAGTTGTATGAGAAGGAAGATGTTGAAGATGTGGATGTTGAGAAAAGTAGAAACAAGTCAAGTGTTATTGGTACAAAGGCTTTGCAAGATACCAACTATAATTATAATATCGTTGATGAACATGGGTATGATGAAGCGGAGGATAATTTGGCTAGTTTGAGCGTTAATGATAGTGATGAGTTTACTGATGCTTAAGTTAGCTAGCTGTTGAGTATTTATTTAATCGATTGATGAATGATGATGTTCTTTTTGAAGAAGAAAAAGCTCTTACCATACATTCATTTCCAGTTTCTCATGACGAACCCGCTTAATTGTTTGTTTCCCAATTCTTCCCCATTTTCCCATTTTCATGTATAACTTCATTCCACCATTCCCCCATTCTTCATTCTTCGTTCCCTATTTAGTGTTTAAGGCTCTAGCTAGCTAGACTCTAGTTGATGTCTCTCCCTTTCTATGTTTATTTGTGTGTATTTGTTTTTTTTCTTTTTCTATTTGTTTTTTTATGTTCTCTTTCTTTCTATGTTCCATTATTTATGATATGATATATATAACTTACCCAATTTATTCCTTATAATTATGAATTTTATTTTTATTTTGAAAACTGCATAAAGGGTAAAGGGGTAGAAAAGTTGGGTGCATATGTGGATCAAAGTTCAAGTCTCCAAATTGTACGCGACCATACAAAGTCTGGGACGTGCACAACACCAGAAAAGGCATGCGCTGAGTATACGTGGGCAAATTCAACACTGATTTGATCTCGGATCGATCCCTTCGACTCTCTTACCTTCTTGAATACGTCTATCACTAAAACTCCATTCAATTGTTCAATCAAATTGTGTTGGTGATTTGTCAATTACATAACTCAATGATGTTGAAAAAAGCACATTGCTGCTTAGCAAGTGACCCAAATCATAGTCATAGTCATGACCTGAAGCTTGAAACAAGTACAATTGATATTGCCAAAGAATTACAATCTTCAGTGGCTTTGAATAACGATGTATTGAATGTTCTACAAGGTAGGAAACAACAAGGACAACAACAAGGCAAAGGTTCATCCGCAGCTGGATTTGCCGGTTCTGATGCTGGTAGTGCTGTTAGTGGTGCCGTTAGTGGTGTGGCAGATGAAGAGATTAATACTTCATCATTAACATTCACGCCAGCTTCAAAAGCATCCCAATTCTACACTTTGGCTCAAGAACAACACGAAAAGGCACAGAAACAGGCTAATTCCAAAAACACAGCAGCCAGTTCCAAATTGGACAAACCATGGCGTAAAGACCCACATCATTTCAAAACTGTTCATATTTCATTACAGGCGTTTCTTAAGATGAGTATCCATGCTAGAGCAGGTGGACAATTGGAAATCATGGGGATGTTGACTGGAACCACATCTGGTTCAGATATGATTATCATGGATTGTTATCCTTTGCCTGTGCATGGTACTGAGTCCAGGGTTAACCCTATCACTGATGCTTATCCCTTCATGCTCTCCTATTTGTCGCAACAACAACAGTTTGGGTATAGAAAAGAGAATATTATTGGATGGTACCATTCCCATCCCGGGTTTGGCTGTTGGTTGTCTGGCATTGATGTCGATACACAGTCTATGAATCAAGGTTTCCAAGACCCTTACGTTGCTTTGGTTGTTGATCCTGAGAAGTCCATCAGACAAGGTTTTGTTGAAATTGGTGCTTTCAGAACTTATTACGAGGACAACATGCCAACAACATCTAGTGATACTGGTAATGGTAAGAGTTTGGGTAACGTTGGTGGGATCTCTTCCAAGAAATTACAGGATTTCGGTCATCATGCAAACAGATACTATTCTTTAGGTATCAAGATTTTCAAGAGTGAACAAGATGAAAAAATCTTGAGTTTGTTGGATAGTAAGTTCTGGTATAGTGGATTAGTTGATACGAAACAAGAAGATGAGATTTTACAAATTGCTAAGATTGATTCTGTGGCTCATAACGTTAAACATCATGATCAGGTGGCTGTGAGAAGAATGAAACCAACTAAAGATTCAAAGAAAGATAACAACAAGTCAGGATTGAGCCAACAGCAGCTTGCATACGAAAATGGTGCTGCAGGGTTGTTTGATATGCATAGTAAGATGAAGCGGATCAATAGACAGGTGGGATCTCAGTCTCAAGATGTGATTATGGCTTCTTTGTCTGGAAATGAAGGAGCTAGTGAAAGTTCAGGGAATGCTGGTGGTAATGTTAAGAATCGTACTCGTAATTTGAAGTTTAGTCAAGATGTGAATTTGTTAGGTGCGGAAGCTTTGAAAGGTTGTTTGTTGAGAGAGGTCCAAGAGGAATTGTTTTTGTTTTGAATTTGAGGTTTGAGGTTTGAGGTTTGATCTTTGCACTTTGTTTTTTTCTAGTTTGCTATTTTAATTGATTATTAATATCGATTAGCTTTGAATATTGACACAAGAATTGATATGATTTTGCGTCCAAAATGTGAAAGTTGGAAAGACTGATCATATAGCTGTTGATAAGCCCAGACTCACACCCTTTCTTTTATCTAACTTTCTACATTTTATAAGATGTTCCTCAACGACAAACATGATTCATTTTTTCAAATTCTAAAAGAATATAAAAGTTGTTGAAAATAGGTTTAGGTAATCAATTTTGCACGTAACCATAACGAACACTCAAAATAATTATTGTGTTACGCACGACCCCGACCAGCCTATTTAAATTGGATGATTTGTTGCCCCTTTTCAAATTTTGGCAAGTAATTATACACTTCTTTTCTTTAAATTATGTTCAATTACCTCAATGACACACAAAGTAACACTTCCAAACAATGCCATATCAATTGATTACACATTAGCTCACCTAGGTTCAATTATTGATTCATCAGACACTCCATATATATATGAACGCCCAACTGGATTCGAAGACGGGGTAAGGTCCCACCCAAATGCCAAAACTTTTAACCAATAAAGTTGATTCAAACACAACCCTGAAAGGTCACATTGTTCTATTTTCACTGTGCCATTTCTTCCAAGTTGGAGATTGAGACAGTTCACACTTGTTAGTAATGATAAAAGAAGTGACTTTAACTTTTCATCTGAGCAGCTAGTAAGAAAACTTCAAAGTGATGGAGATCTCATCTAGGCAATATAATTCATTTGTGTTGCCTATTTCAAAAGTAGTTAAATCATTCTCAAATTCTTCAATAGTCAAACTTTGTAAACGGCTGGGAAAGTCCACAGGATCATCGGATGACCCAGTGAGTCTGGATCTTTCAATCGATAACTTGTGAAAGAGAACATGTTGTTGAGCTGAATATCTAGCGCACAATCAGCAATTGAGAGTAGTGATAGTGAATGAATGTAAGGGTTCGAAAAAGTCACCGATTGGAAAATAGTTGATTTTGATTTTGAAGAACGATATTGTAGACCTATCGCTTTCAAATTGGAGTTATTGTTGGCAACTGATAAACGTCTCAATCCAGGCACATTCAATCAGGTTCTACAAAACCAGGAGTATTCCATCTGCATGCCCTGCGGTTTGTGGTGGTACTTTCTAAGTTTTGTTTGATCAGATCATGTGTCGTTTCACTGATATCTCAAATTCACTCAAACTTTTATTATATCAGGTGATATGTTTCTGGTGGCACATGAGTCTTCATCAGAACTCGTGCTGGTAAAAGTTTCAAGATTTTCCGTGAAGTTACACTATGCACAGTTCAAGGTTCTCCTTTGTCAGGGCCTTTTTCAATCAAGCTGGGATAGCAGACACACTCGCCGTTACAGTGATCTGTGTGTTCTAATTTCTGATGCCAAGTTCTGATTATTATAGTTGACTCATAAAGTTTCCCGCCCAAGACAATCTGGTTTCTTAATTTCTAGAGCACTCATGCCACCTTGATCTTGTCATTTTTATAAGTTGTGTTACGCTGTTTCTTTTTTTTTTTTGATCGGTTTTGTTATACCATATTTCAATTGGGATTATTATGGTCATTTGTGGATGATAATTGGACATTCTGACTGTGATCAGTATCAACAAACGGCGTTTCATCGATCTATTGACAAGCTCCTGAATATAGGCAAGAGAAGCAGAAAATCTTCTTTGTGCTAGTTGTCAATTGGCTGTTACAAGTTGATATCTAATGGTATTTGAATACCATTAGATTACTAATTGTCTTTGCTAGCAGTTATATAGGTGTGGATTGTAATGTTTAGTTTCCTTTAACCTAGCTTTCTTTTTTTGTCGAATCGTTTCCCTCTATAGCTTATTCTATATTATATAGATCCTTTAATATAAATAGCGTGTTCAATTTGGTAAAATGGAACACTCATGAGTATATACACCCAGTATCGATCAATATATATTAAGTTTTGTCAGCTAATCGCAGCTATATACCAATTAATAGAAAATTAAGAATCATTAAATTGACAGTACAAAGAAGTTAAAGATAAGAAGCTAGCTAGAAGTTAAAACTAGCAAAACAATTAACAAAAAAAACTTTAGGAAATAATTCAAAGATCGATGTTGTTAATAAGAGCTGTAGAAGATTATCGATGATATGCGAAAAGAATTAGAATCAAAATTCATGGTATAAACACAAAAATACACAATTAACTAGACACATCTAAGTTGAAACAATTGAAAGTTAGGAACGGGAACACATGCATGTTAGGGTAAAAAAGCAGGAAGATAATATAGTAAAAAAGAGATGATGGCAGATGTGAAACGTTGAGGAGGTATGTGTGAAGTAGTAAATAGTAGACAGTATAGCCCATGATAAGCCGATAAGAAGAGACCAAAAAAGCAAATATAAGCAAGCAATAAAGAAATAAAAAACAGAGGAAATATGGTAACGAAAGGAAAGGAAAGAAAAGAAAAGACGGAATGGGATAAGAATGCAATGTTAATCGGAAAGAAAAGTAGTTTTGATGAAATGAAGAAAATTGAAAAAAATGATAGAAATAGAAACGTGAACTTCGTAATATATTGATAATATAGTAATGGCAAAATTTGATTTTGGGGATGATCATCCAAGAGGAAAAACTTTTTGTTGTTGTTGTAATCATGTTGGTTTGGTTGGTTTAGTTGTTTAAAAGAAAAAGAAAAATTCATTCAAATTCACAACTGATATGCTTCTTACTACAACTCAAACAAACTTCAGAACCATCAACTTTCATACACTTGATCTTCTTATATCTACAAGACTTACAACTTGTCTTCTTGGACTGTCTTGAAGAAGTTGAACCGTGTCTTTGAGAATGAGAATGAGAGTGGCCTCGAGAAGTCTTGGTCGAAGTAGTGGAAGTTGAAGTAGCAGAAGTTTGAATAGGGTGTGAGTTGGATGATGGTATTGAAGCAGGTTGTTGAAGTGAAGAGCGTGGGATGGATGGCGTCACTGGAGATGGTGCCAGGATATTGGATGTGGTTGTGGTTGGAGAAGAGATCGGTGAGTGAGTAGAAGGATACATAAGTTGAGGCTGAGATTGTGATTGTTGTGGAGATTGATTCTGTAGATGAAGATTGGTGTTTGAACTGAGAGGAGGAGATAAAGCTCTATGTAATTTCTCAGACTTGTTGAATTTGATGATATCATTTCTTGTGAAACCTTTAGAGAAACAACATTGAAGATTCTTACCATTGCATGCAGAACACGGTTTGAATTTCAAGTAATCGAAACTTCCCAATTTAGCAGCAGCGGAATTCAAAGCTGAAGAAGAAGAAGCAGAGGCAACCTCATCCTTGACAATCTTGAAGTATTGATAGTCACCGTCTCTTGAGATAAACTTACAATGGGCGATCTTGGAACTTGAGGAATCGACTGGAGAATCAGATTCTTCAGAAGTCAAGTTCAAGTACATGTTTGGAAGTTGAGAGATGATAGTAATTTCAGAATCACATTTGATTTTACGTGATCTACAACAATCACAAGAAGGACCAGATCTTTGTCTCTTTGTAGCATTAGATGGTGATGCAAGCTTGATTGATTTTGGTTGTTGCTTACCAGACTTTCTCTTAATCTTAACAGGAGCAGCATTAGAAGTAGGAGCATCATTTGAACCAACGATAGAAGATGTAGATGAGGCACTTGTAACACTCGCACGACGACTTGAAGATGAAGAGTACGATGACGAGTCATCTTCAGATTCAGAATTTGAAGATAACAAATTACTGATTTCCAAAGATGGAGATCTCATGGATCTCTTGTATGCAGGGGAGTGAGAATGAGATTGGCCGACACCAAACTCACTTTCATATGATCTTTTCTTGCTACCACCATAACTAACACTGACACTACCATCGATGCATGATCTACCAGAAGGAGGAGAGTCAGGTAAACTATTAACATCTGAAGGAAACAAAGGTTCGAATTCGGCAGAAGTTGCTGTTTGAATCAAGAGGTCTAATTTGGTTGGCTTTTGATATTCATTTTGTAATTTTGGCAAGTGTAATGGGAATGGAGCTTGTACTGGGGCCAATTTAGGTAGAGAGTTACCATCCAAAGAACTTGAGACACCGGTGTTTGAAGAAGTATATTGTGTGGTTGTGAATGTTGTTGGGATGTTGCTATTGAGTTTCAAAGAGTAGTAGGACAGGTCTGTGATTGGGGTACCTGTTCTGAGGTACTTTGGAGTGCACATTGTGATTGTAATTTGGGTTTGGTAGTATGATTGGTAATGCGATTGTAATAATTTTGGTAATGTAATATAGAGGTCTTTAGATAAGAGAATTATCAAAAAGAGGGAAAGGAGAGAAATAAGAGGAAACAAAAGAGGAAACAAAAAAGCAAAAGGGACACGGGGAAACAGTGTGCTTGAGAAAGGGAAAGAAGGGGAAAGAAGAAGGTATATATAAAGGACCACTTTGGGCCTTAAAGACTCAAGAGGTGGAAATTTGGAAAAGATTTGAAGAGGTGGAGATGGTTCAAAGTTGTGTATGGTGCATGCCGTGAGGCTCACTCACTATGTATGTAGTAAGTGCCACGTCCGGCCGGAGACGGACACAGGGCACAGGGCACAGCGTGTGGACGGGGAAACTCCTCATATTATTATGTGAGACGTCGATGGGGAGCTGGAGTCATCAATGATCACGACTCACGGCCTGGAGGCTGTAGCCTGTCGCGTGTCTGCCTACGCTGTTAAAGGGAGACGGGAGACGGAGTTGGACCACAGGGCATGCCGGGCGCCGCACACCGTATAACCTGAGCTATGAGCTGTGAGCTGAGCACTCCGATAATTGATAGCCAAAGAAGGAGCTGTGAGGAGCGGAGGGGTGGAGCTCAGATCAGCACCCCTCTTTCTGCTTTCGGTGGAGCCGACTCGATCTTTCCTCTTGCACCTTGTCCATTTGGTCCACTTTATACTGAGTCACTGGTCACCCCATATTTTCGCTGTTGGCTCCTCATTTTAGTTAACGGGGTTTACTCCAATCCATTATATTATCATATTATCAGATTTACCACCGCTTTCTACTTAAAAGTTGTCTAAACGTCAAGTTTTAATTCACGGATAACAGTCAAGTAAATCAATGATGATCCTAGTATTTCAGTGTACATACAGTGAGGAACATATCGGGCGAAGAGGTATATAAAGGCATGCTCCATTGCCTATATCTGTAAGAGCGTTAAAACAATGTGGAGAATTTTGAATTGTTCAAAGCTCTTAGCTTTCTCACATAGTTAACTGTAAGGCTCAATCAAATTCACCCAAGTTTGACGATTTTTAACTGATTGGCTGATTTTAACGGAAGCCCATCGAAGGACTTCGATTCTCTCCCTCTCCTCTCCTCTTAAACGAATCAACTGCATACATTAAATACTTACAATTAACCTTACCCTACGTGTACGTACTACGTGGTGTGTAATCAATTTAACAGGCACTTTGCAACCACCACCTTCATGATTCATCACCATCACCATCACCATCAAAATTCCCACCCTCCTACACTGCAGCTGATGGCCGTCCGTTCTCCCACTCCCTCACGTATTCAAGAAGAGGGAAAATGATATATTTCTCGGAGTTAGCCAGTGGCACGTGAACCTCAAATGACAGACAAAACATGGGGAGGTGGGACATGTACAACTATCAAGATCTCATAAGTACACCCCCTGTTCCCTGTTCAGTAGTTATATATACACTCGGACGAGCGATGGCCTGCCTGCTTATACAATTAACTAAAACAGGAAGGAAAAATTAAAGAATCCCATAGGTTTGAGTTGGAGTAAATCATGGTCATCACTTACCACACGGATACAAGGTACCCTTTTTAGATTTCCATACTATCAATTCGATTGGCAGAGCTTGAAACAACGTTACTACCAATAGTTTATGACTTGTTTACAATGAGTCAGCTATACGTATATCGTGTGTATCGTAGGTACGTATGGCTGTCCATCAACCATTTCATTGGCTAAGAGTCAACTTTAAGATCAGCTCGGAGTTGCTCTCCGTAAAACCTTTTTTTGCGGAGTATAAGCGCACGGCGGAAGCATCTCAGTCACTCCCAATTTGGCTAATAAGGTTTGATTTTTGCAATCACCAAATTTCCAAACACCGCTACACTTGCCTCCTTTTAGCGGGTTAGCCTAGATTTTATCGATCCAGCTAGACATAATCTTAGTCACAGATCCCACTGTTTTGATATGATTCACTGGTGCAGAAATATGGATATCTGACTGATTCTTACCGAGTTTTCAAAAAATTGTTCATCATTATTTTTCCTTATCTTTTTTTCTTTTCAGCTGGCTTCCTTTAAATATCATCTGACTTTGATGACGTGGTTACATTCCATCCGCTATATACCGGCTTAACTAACTACTCCACGTCTCCACGATCCAGCGCAGCCATGTCTCCCACATTTTCAATTTTTCACCACCTCAAGAAATAATTCACCGAACATCGATTAAGAGATGGAAAAAACATGACTGAAAAAAAAAGAAATCCATCAACGTGTGAAAACCGTCAGTTAGCCGTATATTCACACGATATCATCCGTATAAAATCGTACAAACCCGTATCACCTACACACTCACACACGCACACACACCGATTGTTAAGCCGTGCGCGCTCCGTGAAATCCACAACAAAAACCATTCCCGTGATCTTACGAAATGAATCATCATTGAAAACACCGAGTGGCGGCGGCCACTATATAATTATAAAGGCATGGCTCCGGAGTGACTCCGTTCCGTTTAAGTGTCCGTGATGACTTCCATACATGCATGTGTGCACATCTGAGTGCATGTGTCCGTGTGCTCCGTGTACGTATAATTTGAAATTTTATAAAACTTTGCCAATTTTTGGTCGTGCTCCGCGGACCAAGCTCTCTGGAGTCTGCCATGCATATATAAATATAGCCGCATTGCTCATCTCCGGCTACAACTCCCCCATACTTTTGTATGTACGTAAGCTGTGGAGTTTGGAGAGCTCATGTTTTCTACGAATTATAGCCCACACAATTCTCTAATTCTTGAATCATGTGTACTTGTTGTGATGGGATGACTCCTTTGAAAATCATGGAATTTATTAAATTCTTCTTCGATGTTCTTTAATCAGTTTTGGATGTAAAATCCATGGGTGGTTGGTTATAAATGCAATTTAACCCCATGTTTTGGGTGGAAAGTTTTGATCCAGCCGTCCAGGATATTGTGCAACTCATACCGAGCTGAGGGTGGAGTTACGTAACACGTTTACTGAAATCTGATTTAACCCCAGTTTCCATTTCAATTTTGTCGTCATCATCATCATCATCATAGTTGGTTTGTACATGTCGAAATATACTACCAATTACCCAGATGACAGTTCCAGGTCTGTGAAAAAAATCTGACTCTGAAAACAAAAATGTAACATGATTAATCATCACGGAGCACTAACTTACGGAGTTTGAACAATTTAGGTTTTTCCAGAGCTCCGAAATTGAATCATCGATCGTTTCTGATTTCCAATTGAATCTCATCCTCAGATTCTTCTTTAAAAAAGCAAAAACTTCCTAATTCCCTGTTTACAATTAAAAATTAAAGCCCACACAAAAATTCATTTATCAACATTGCCATATGATTCCATGCGACCACCTCAATTCAATCACTGTGACTCTGAATATATCGTAGGTGTTAAGCTTTAACCCACGCGTAAATATACCCTGAAACTGGACGGAACAAGTTCCCCAACCGTAGAAACCAACGCAAAACAACTATCGTGGGGGGCTTCAAGCTAAACAGTTCGATATTCAAACAGCCCACAAGGTATCTGTTTTAGAAGGACGGGATGCCATCTATATATTCAACAGCCTCTATTATGAATATCAGAAATTTTGTCTCTGTATCATTTGGAAATCTCTCCACATTTTTGGTAGGTTTTGGGGAATCATCCCATATAATATATTATCCCGTTTGCATGTGCGTCTATATTGCTATCCCATGCATCCATGAGTTACGTGTACGTTCAAATCACATGTGTTGATTTATCGAAAGGCTGGTGTATATAGTTGAGATCCAATCTGAAGAGTCACGGAGGTATTACAGTTCAAAAGACTCTAAACCACAGCCTCTCCACGGTCCGGGGCTAGATAAACGGATCTGTGTTGTATAAAGGCAGAACATTTATTATCTTCACTACAGGGGTTTTTCGTCCTTTTCCTTAGAGAATCTGTTTTCCCCTGAATGGTCAAAAAAAACAAAAAAAACATATAGAGTCAGCCACAGCTTGAATCATTCGAATCATCATCATCATCATCATCATATTGTTTTTGAATCCGGAGTTCCTATGTTGCCTGTTGGAGGTATATGGCTTGAAGAAGGTTCGGGTGAATCACTGTTGATATCCTTCAGATCAACGTTGAAAGTCTTGACTAAACTTCTCTCTAGCTTATACGTAATCGGTCCTTGGAAAGCTTATACGAGCAGCTTATATACAACACGTTCCATGTTACCTGTAGTAGTGTGTGGTTATATAAGCAGGCCATAATTGGTGGAAACTTGAAACTCACAGTTGAATTTGTGGAATGATCATGGAGTCAAGGTATGCATAATCAACAACATCTGGATTTTGATTGGTTGATGAGTGTTGTTAAGTTTTTTGAAGTGGAATTCTGAAGGATGAAAATTGCATGATTCATGAGGGGTTCAAACTTTACATGTGTGTGTTCAAAGTTCAGATTTTCACGTCAGGAGTACGGCGGAAATTCGGATATCCCATTAACCCACTATAGAGTATCTGGAGTACATTGTATGGATGGGATATAGATCAGCCTTGCCGGTGATCACAGAAATTTATCTGGCCGGCCAGCTTCATGTGCGTACGTACTTATAACGTGAAAATTGAACGTTAAAGACAAGACACAATAAGCTATATATAGGTATATACAGGCTGAAAATTACCGCATCTTTAGTTTAAACACCATCACCATGTAATGTACCCAAAATTGTACGATCCAATCAAGCAACTGTGTCAAAAAAGCTCAAATAATGAGTTCCCCACTTTGAAATTCATAAATGAGACCACAGTCAAAGAGTTAAAAGATGGGGATACGGAACACGAATTGAAATGATGATGGATCGACCGACCTATACATGCCATCACTGCCCAGTACTACGTAGTAACCAGGCCATATTTATATTTATATATTTATGCTGGCCTGAATCCTGAGTCATGAGTCATGGCTAAATCAAATTGAATCAATCATAGAAGTCAAACGATCAATTGATAAAAAATCACGGAGCCGGAGTTGGAATACTGAGAAGACGGAGAAGGGCTGTGCATGTCGTGCGTACTATCTGGATTTTGCTTCGAGAACACATGCATGAGGTGGATCCGATGATGGGAAAGAGAGAACGAGGGCGAACTTTGAAATTTAGAGGAGGTGAAATTTTTTTGAGCTAGAACAATTACCTGCTGTGCACAAATTTTATGGGGGGAGGGACAGTGCGACACGCATCTAGCCATGTACGTAAGTTCATCACCCCTTACCCGGCTCATATGTGACTTTTGTAAGTTGGGGGATCAGTTCAGTTGGAAGTTATAGTGCGTACAATGCACATGTGCCCCGACATTCAACAGTTTGATCAACAGCAAGGTTGTTGAAGTGAGGGGTCGTTACACTGTACACAGGATCAGAGATTAATGAGACAACTATGTCGTGTTGAAGTGCATTTACAGTCAGCTGATAACACCTCCACATCGGTCGTGGACAGATACGTGACTGATTAATGTAAAAGCTACCCCACATGCATGCCTTCTTGATGTGAATCGTTGTTGGCCCTTGGGCATCTCTCGAGAAGCATTATCTGCTACCACTATATATATACCAAATTTGATAAAGGAAAAATCTACAGCATATATATAGCTCTGTGTCGGAGTTGCATAAGCCTTCCTGCAGTGCAGGAGACCGGATCCAAAGTATGCAAAACCTTCGATAGAGCTGGTGTAT